>CAOKZL010002376.1:0-204626 GCA_948472985.1 Iguana delicatissima | reverse complement strand
TTTCTTTAGAACATCTTGTTCTGTTCCTATAGGATGCAGAAAATCCAAATCTACAACAGCACCAACAGTGGAAAATGTACAGCCATTGCCTGAAGTCCCTTAGTGAAGGAATACCCTAACCCACCCCAAGTATTTTGTTACACTGGCAAGCTGCACCTCCAATTGCAAAGTTTTTTCTATCTTCCAATGAAATCTATGCTCCTGTTACATAAACATACTAGATCAAGTTTTGCCCCTAAGGCTACAGAGAACTCACTGAAACAAGGTGAAGAGCTGATATGTGCCCGAAGTGGATACTTCTAAACCTGATTATCTTTGCATACAAACAGGAAGCAAAGCTCGACAGTATGAGTGATACTTGCCCCAAAGCATTCACACATGAGGTGGGATTGAACTTTGCGTAGGAGAGAGTACATAAATTTATGTGCATAACTTCTTCCCCTTCAGTTGTTCAGACAACTGTGAAAACTGAGAGGGGATGATTACAAGCCACCCATTAGGAAAATGATAACATCCCATGCATGACAAGGGAGGCAGGCTATGTAATGTGGAGCCACGCATGTGAAAAAGGTTAAGGCTACTGTGAAGGCAATATTAGGTGTTCAACACCAAGCTTTGTGGAGCAGTTATGGAAAGGACAGAAAGAATATACAAAAATATTCAAATGATTGATGAAAAATGTTGAGAAGAATACTGGAGAGATCAGAATCTTTGCAGTTCACTTCTTTTTCTTCTTCTTTTTTTTATAAGTACCAGAAATGGTATGTCCTGAACAGAATATGGATTTCCTACACAGAAAACATGTTTTTCTATGCAAAAGAGGACATTTCTGCACAGCAAATGCTGTTTTATGTACCAAAGCTCCACAGACTTTTTTTTTTTTTGCATTGAAGAAATCCTGAAACAAGAAACTCTAGTATTTTGGAGAATTCTGCACAGCAGAGAGAACAATGGTAAAAATTATTCATCTTTCCTGAGAAAATGAAGTTTACAATGATCTATATTGCTAGATACAGTGGCTATGCAATGGCTAAGATGTTTCAGGATGCACTGATCTTCATTTTGGGATCTGAGTGACACTCTGGTTTAGTACTTCCATAGATCTTGTGAAATGATAGCTTCTGGTTATCCACCTAACTACAGTTCCCTAATTCTGTCCAGTATGGTGCCAAAACCAGAAGCATATTTTGTATGCTATGAGGCTCACTAGATCAAAATCAGTTCATTCTTCGAATTGACAGGCTTTTCCCTTGCATATAATCTTTCAAACATACCCTACCATATTTTGAAAAGCTTGTTATTCTTATCATAATATTGGGTTAATCCAATAATCATTACAACCTATCCTGAAAGCTCATTTACTGGCTAGGGAATGATAGGATTTATCTCTTTACATGCCAGCTCTCCTGACTCACCATAACTGACTGGTCTTTCTGTCTTCCTTTTTTAAAAAGAAACCTACCATCTATTATAGAACTGTTCATACAAGTGGAAATAGTACCCAGGCCAAGATGCTTACTAAATCATAGAAGAAAAGCACATATCTACAAAATATGTAGAAAATGTAAAAAAATTATTTTAAAATGGATGAAAATAATATTTAAATATTTGCAAACTAATTTGACAAGCAAGACAAATAATCACACAGGATGCAATTGGAAAAATTAAAAATTAATACATCCCTCTCCTTACAGCAGAAGGATAAAAAAATCAGTCCACTAAGAGCTGTAGAACTAGAAGAACTGCCAAGAATTTTTTCAATGTCATTCCTATTGCAGTAGAAAAACTTTTTAAAGCAATATTGCCTCAAGGTGTTAAAGAATATCGTTTCCTACTGAACTCTGCCCCAGGTTGCTAAACTAACTGGCATTTCTTAATTTAGAGGGGTCACATTTATGCATTTGTTTCTGGAGAGAATCCAAGTTAAGGAGTTAGTTGTTAGGACTGGATAAACTGTTGCCATAGAATCTGCTGACATCAGAACAGGCCATGGTAAATCTACACAAGCGAGTAAATACTACACAATTATTCACTGAAATACTAGTCCAATCTCAATCAAGAGCTGAATGGTAATCAGTATTTACATAAATCCTGCTGATTCACTGCTGTTGCAACTACATACGGATTTAGGCCCAGATAATCTGGGTGACCTTGGACACATCACACTCTCTGAACTTCAGATGAAGGCAAAGACAATTCCCCTCTGAGCAAATCTTGCCAAGAAAACCCTATGACAGGGTCACTTTACGTCAGACAAAAACAACAACAACAATCTCATCTGAATGAATGGTTGTAGGTAAGACTTTACACCTAAACAACCCACTAAGAAGTAAGTTGTACTGAAATCATTGGATTTAACATTGGGATAGATAGGTGAAGGACTGTAAATCACTGTGAGCAACCAGAAAAAAAAAGATGATACTGCTTTCATTTATCACAACCAGGGACAGAAAGTAGATGGTGTAAAGCTCTGTAAAAGGAAAGAACAAAAGTTTGACACCCATGAATATATTTCATTCCATTAAAAGCTGCAAGGCAAGAAATGCAGCCAAGTATGTTTTGAATGTCATTCTTATCATGGCAGAAATTTTAAAGCAGTGTTGCTAGGAAATGGCTTTCTCATGTTGAACTCCACCCTGGATTGCTGAAGTACCTGGCATTTGTTCGTTAAGTGGAGTCACATCTGTACATTTCCTTGGATGTTCACAGAGGTCAGTGATATCCTCTAAGGATCCTTCTTTTGTTTGCCCTCTGTAAAGTGCATATGGGAAAGGGTAGATTGTGAGAAAAATGTGCATGTTCCTTGGTTGCACACATTCCTTTCAACTTTCTGAAAAATATAAAGCAACCATTTTTGCTTGGGGGGGGGGGTAAGGGGAACCCTTGGACACACATTCCTTTGAAATCATGTTTACTTCCAAGCAAACATATTTGGACTTCAGATATAAATGTTTAAGAAGAGTTCTCTTAAAATATCTCTGCAGGCCACATATTGTAGCATTCTGTAATTTTAATGCAAGAAGCACCAATATGTAAAATTCACAAAAAAATACTTAGGTTTGCCATTTGACTTAGTACATCATTGAAAAGTAAGTGTTATGATATGGTGTTTTAACATGATTAGAATCAGTACTATCCTTAAGAAAACAAAATGCCTAACAAACAAACAAACAAACAAACAAAAAACCTAGCTCCTATTAAAATCAGCTAGGTTCATAATCCTCATGGCTTTTAATACTTAAATGTGATTTCTTCCTTCTATCGACAAGAGAGGATGGGGGAAGAGATGGAAATTCATGATTTCTACACAAAGTAGGGTTTTATATCTGACTTGTAGCTTACTGTGGACCTTGGGAGTTTCAAGTGAAAGTGCTGAAATAAAAGTACTGCCAGTGACAACCAAGCTAATCTGTAAAACTGTACAAGGGGTGGGGGACCTTTGCCAACCCATTTAAGGAATCACTGTCGAACAAGCTATTTAGCATTGCTAAGGTACCTGTCAGATTTCTTTCCCTCAAGATCAGCAGATATTTTGCAGACACCAAATGCAACAAATAGCCTGCATATATATTTTACCAACTTCTAGTGTTGAAGCAAAATCAATGCATTTTAAGATGACGCTACATAAGAGATATTCACTTCCAATACTAGAAAAGAAAGTCAGACTGACAGTGCAAGGGAATCTTCTTCTAGTGATTTAATATTAATAACTTGAATACAATACACATGTAGTCAACGACGATTTCTGCACTACACTGTTATAGTGCTATTGTTGCACTTTTAACATCCTGTGGAATTCTGGGGTTTGTAGTTTACTGAGGCTAAAGAGCTCTTTGGTTGAGAATTCTAAATGCCTGTCCCTAAACTGCAAACCTCAGGATTCTACTGGATCTTGAAAGTAGAATAATAAGGCTTAACAGTGTAGTACAGAAATGGCCAATGTCTTGTTATTAGCACTTGAGAAACAAGCAAATATAGCCTGAGAAAACATCTAGAAATCATTATATGTGTATGTACCTTCAAATCACCCATCGATTTATGGTGGCCCCATGCATTCCATAAGATTTTCTTAGACAAAGAAATATTCAGAGGTGGTTTCACCAGTCCCTTACTCCAAAATATAGTCTGAAGCACCTGATATTCATTGGAAGCTTAGCTTCCAAGATCAGATGGAATATTGTACCTTTAGAGCAGTGGTTCGCAACCTGTGGGTCCCCAGATGTTTGTGGACTTCAGCTCCCAGAAGCCCCAGCCACTATGGTCAATGCTCAGGGCTTCTGGGAGCTGAAGTCCACAAACATCTGGGGACCCACAGGTTGAGAACCACTGCTTTAGGACAACAGAAAATAGCAAATATAGCAAATATCTGCAATTCTTCTTAGCCAACTTAATAAACTATCCCCTTTGGAGGGACGCACACAGCCTTCTTCAATGTGGTGCCTTCCAGCTGTTTTGGACTTCAGCTCTAAACAGTAGCAGCCGGTGTGGCCTACAATAGTTGTAGAGTAAAGCATCTATAGAGTACCATGTTGGGGAGGGAAGGCTGAATTCAGGTATTTCCTTTTTCCATTCTTCTCTAAGTGATACATTTTGTCTGGCTCCTTCATGACAAAGCAGCTTCATTTTGTATTTCATATTCTTTCTGAGTTGTAAGATGAAATAATATCTTTGACAGCTTTATTAGTTTCTTTACTGATTTTAATTTTTCTGTGAATGTTCCATAGTTAACTTTTCCTTTAGGGTCAATCAAAAGATTACCCATGAAAGAGAAACATCCATAGAATGTCAATAATTTGTACTTCTAACCTCTCAAGAAGTGATTCTGTGTTAAGATATGAAATCTAGGCCTCCCTCACACAAAAGAAAACACAGAACTTGAAACTTCACAGCAGAACTTTTTAAATGTGTTGTGACCATGAGGTAGTATGGTGCCTTAAAAACCACAGTTTACCATATGCTTGCCTATTGCCTATTGTAGTAGGAACTGTGGTTGTTTAGAGTGCCCAATTATTTGTGAAGTTGAAAAATGGCAGTTTTAAAAGCACACTCTGCAGGGATAAGAGTCAAATCTTGTAGTGAGGTTGGGAAAGAAAATCACACCACAGTATGTGAGATAATACATTATCATGCAACCAAAAAGACCAACTGGGTAACAGTTAAACAAGTGGATGGGGCAGCCAGCTCAGCAGAATCTTATGAGCCCATGGCATACACAGAGCTTGGTAAACTGTCCTGGAGATTACAAGGAAGCTGTGGTACTTTTTATTTCCATTTTCCAAATCCATTTCCATCAATGTTCTATCTTAGCAAACTTGAGGACTTTTTTTACAAGATTTCAACACTACTGAGCACTCTGCCAACAAATATGTATTTGAAGCACAGTGCATTTTCAAGTGGCCTATGGATGAGTCAAAGTAAGCAAAGAAAAAACTGAAGTGATATGATAGATCACTGTATAAATTCTTTCAGTCCCAAAAGGTCCAGCAGCAAATGCTTGAGACTTGCATCTCTGTTTTGATATGAACATCACAGCAAGAAACATATACATCATACCAGAGCTTGGAAACTTTACTAAAAATAATAATATATGACTTGTTGCTTGTTCAGTTTTCCAGCACATTACCCATTCCTGTTACCTTCTGACAGGTGAGCAATGAAAGATGCAACACATTAATCATGCATTTTAAGCATTACTGTATTTAAATAACGTATTTAGTATTCTTCACTCCCTGACCAAATCTCCTGAAACAACTGACTCTTAGAAGCCACTAACAGGCTTATAAGCAAGCTTGTCCATGTGCTTTGTTTACAAGCCTATTACCAGTTCAATGGCAATTCCTGAGAATTATGAGGATGGCAAAGAAGTCACATACAAGCCACATATTTTACATGTTGGTTTTTAATGGGAAGAGAGAATGGTGGGACAGAAATTGCAGACTTCACTGGGTTTGGGGAGGTTAACTTTGATGGAATAATGAGTATCACCCAGATTGGAACATTTTTCTGTTAACGGCAATACGTGAAATAAAGGACCAAGATTTTGCTCTCATTACTCCCAAATTTAACATATTATGAGTACAGTGTACCCTCTGCTAGCATGACCTCTGAATGCATGAATGTGAAGTCATTCCAAGTATTGGGTCCCATTATAGTCAACGGATGTGATGGGCGCATGGCTGTGTTGCTGTAGGCACATGCATACTGCATCCATTGACTAGAATGGTATATGACACTTGTTTATTTTACATGGGGGTTTCTGGAACCCCTGCATATACAGTAGGCACACTGTAATACCATTACTTAAAACTCTACATGTCCAGGTTCTGATCAAAACTTTGACCATTTCCGCACTAGACTGTTATAGTGCTATTATTCCACTCTCAACATCCTATGGAATCCTGGGGTTTGCAGTTTAGGGAGGGGCCTCATAGGCCCCTCCCTAAACTGCAAACCCCAGGATTCCATAAGATGTTGAAAGTGGAATAATAGCACTATAACAGTCTAATGCGGAAATGCCCATAGATTTGCAACAAATTATGGAAGTTCTCTTATTGAATAAACAGAAAATGAGAATGCCTCTCTATGGCATTGGCCACTGCCAGCCCTGATACCCCATTACATGATTTTATCATATTATTACAGATCACAGTTAGTCAATGATTGATCTGGGAAGGAATTTTACCCAGATGCAGACTGGTAGGTTGTACACAGAACTTCTGCCTCCTAACAAGATGGGTTGGAACGTGCCTGTAGCCAGATACAACAACAGTATGATCTTCCCAGTCCTTTAGCCCCCGCTCCCAGCACAGCCACACACTTCTCTGACACCTTCCACTCTCCGATGGAGCAGAGTGTTTTGGTCAATGCGTGAAGAAGGTAATAGATTTCTGCCTCTACAGTGACCAAAAACATTCAATACATATTTGTGACTTTCTGTTCATATGCCAACCATTGTTTAGGGCACCATGGAAATTAGTCCAGATCTATTTCAGTATTGGAGATGAATGCATTGATAACTATATGCAATATGTGGCAGATGTCTATTTTTAACTATCAAGATGTACAAAGTACTCTGTGGGTATATTTAGTATAAGCCATTAATGAGAAGAAGAAAAGGTGTTCCCTTTACATGATTTGAATGACTATTTCTTTGGAAAATATGTAGTCAGATGTAGAATTTAAATATGTGCAGCAGTTCTAAACATATGGTGGTCTCATGAATCATACAGAATAGAAGCGCTGGAGTCATGACTGATATTTTTCTCCCTCATTATCACGGAACAGCAAAACTCTGCATAAGGAAATATAAAAAAAAGAAGGAAATGTTTTATGCTTGTCAAGATAATTCAACAATGCTCCATTTTAGGAACAATAAAATAGGGCTTGAATGTCCTCTTATTACCAATCTGAAAAAATAAAGCTTAGAATAGTGGCAAATTTCCACAGAGCAAACCAATTGTCTCAGACCAAGCAGTTGAAACAGAATTTATTACAAACTAACACAAATCATGTATCAAAATTTTTGCGTCGGAAGTGATTAACCAGTAGAACCTAACAAGACCAGTCATCTGTGTTATGGTGGTACAGGAAAAAGGTCTGTGGAAGCAGTGGGGCTTAATTGATTTTTCCAGGTAAGAGTCAACTGAGGATTTTTTTCCCCATAGAATTGCAGTCTCGACTTTCATAAATGGCACTATTTAACTCTGATATGTATTTTAAAGATGGCACAGTATCCATGCTATACATATTGCAATGTTAACATTATTATTATTTGTTTCTTTTAAAAATGTCTCCTTGAAAACTCTGGTGAGAAAGAAGCTGTGTATGCACATGCACCTTTAATCTGCCTCTCAACTTTTGGTGAATCCATGAATTTCATAGGGTTTTCTTAGGCAAGGAATTCTTAGAGGAGGCTTTGCAAATTCATTCCTCTGAATGGTAGCCTACAGCACTTGGCATTCACTGGGGGTCTCCCATTCAAGTACTAACTAGGGTTAACACAACTTAACCTCCATGGTCAGAGGAGTTCTGGTGCCTCTAGGTTTTGAGACAGAAGTTAGGATGCTACTGTTCTCTAGAACATAAGAAAATGAAATTCTGTCACATTTATGAGAAAACCACACACACACATACACACACACCCCATACCATTTGCACTAGATAGGCACATCTTGACACACTCACTGAGGATTTTTGTTTATTATACTGCTACTGCAGTAATTATCTTCATATTTCTGTGTGCATGTACCTGATTTTAGGTATTACTTATGAAGAGATCTTACATAGAGCTCTCACTTTAGCGGAAACTCTTAAGAAAACCATAAATGTTATTAAGATTATTGAACTGAGGAATGCCAGAAGAAAAGCCTAGAAAAGAAAGGAACATTAAAATAAGATATGGGGCAATTACTTGAAGTGGCAGTGGCCTCCATCTTCGATTATTCTCCCTCAGCCGTGACAAGTTTTTTAGTGGGGTGGGAAGTTGGGTTTTAGCGCCGCCCAATCTGAAATTATATTATAGATTCTGTGCTATGAAATGGATTCTGGACTGGATTAGTACAGAAAATGTAAGATTATAATGTAATGTAAATGTAAGATTATAATAATCTTAAACATTGGAAGGTGCATCCAACAAGTTTGGTTGGCATGGGTATCTATGGTATCATAAAGCTTTAGACGATTCAATAGACATATAATTAGAAGAAGTTTAACGAAAGTCTGGAATACTTATAAGTGGGGAACAAATTAAAGCTTTCATATGCAGGTTGTAACAAACTGCAGTCTTTCATTTCTTAAGATGGTTTTAGTACAAACAGCAACACACAGTTTTAAATGTATTTTCCTTCTAGACTGGAGAGGAGGACACAAGTACATAATGTACACGTATATATAGAACCACAGGATTTGGTACATTTGTGCTGGGCCAATAACTGTTTCATGCTGCCTCAGCGAACCTCATAGTTAAATGAGAACTTCAACACTGTTGGGGCTCCTTGATTCAAATTCAACATTTTTACTATAGTAAAGGGCCCTAGATGTTCCACATCAATGATTTTTGTGACAAGCCAAACTAGAGGCAGGTTGTTTAACTGTAGCCTAAGACAAAAAATATTCTTCTGTAACATACTGAGAAGAACTTTTTTTCTTTAAAGAAGAAAAAGAAGCACACATTATGTAGATCATACAGATATAAAATTATCTAACCACATCAAAAAAATATGTACTGTTCTCTTTTATGGAGGATAGGCATCTTCATTAGCCATATGGAAGACTGTCACTTTTTCCCCTATGTGTCCTTTATTTTGCATTGTTTGCATTTTTGCGTATTTTCTTATCATTTGAGAAGAGCATTGAAAACTGGTCTGTAGCCAGGAAGAAATAGCAAATGTGTATGTAAATAAATTATTGTATTAATCATGGTACAATCTGTCATTGAATACATTTATTTTTCTTTTTTTAAACACTTGATTAGATAGCTCCAGCAAACAATTAATCAGTAACTTTCAGTATAACTCCAGAGTACTGTTTAATTAAATCTGCTTTGTGCAAACCCTCTCCATCTCCATCTGCTAAGAAAGTTCTGAACCTAGCCATATAAAAGCTTTCAATCAAAATCAAGTAAAGGTTGAAGTGTTACTTCTTTCTCTTCCCCTTAGAGGAGAAGAGAGTAATGAAACCAGCCATGGCTTTGCACAATCTTTCTTTCTTTCTTTAGCAAAGGTACACAGAAAGCAAATCAGGATCTACTGATAATTTTTTGAACGCTTAGGAAGTTCAAGAGTAATTTTTTAAAAAAATATTCTTCAAAAGATAGTCTTATCTCACCTTCATTGTTCTCCCTCTGCAACACTGGACTTCTGAGTGGTTCTTATGAAACAGGTTCATGGGGTGAACCAGGTAACTATTCTACCAGTGACCAGTCCCTCTCCCATGAATTCATAGGTGGCTCTGATTAGAAGCCTGGGTTCTGGTGAAAATAACAGCACATCTTAGAAGCTTAAAGTCTCCTGTTCTAGATCAAGCAGAAATAATATTGTCAGATGGCTTACAAAGAAAGAATTAAGACTATTCCCCACTATTCAAATGAGATACTGCCACAAGATTCCATTTCTTCTACCAGAATCAGTGACTTTCACCTCCTTCCTGCAGCCAACCATGCCTGTTAAAAACCTGCTCCAGATTATTTATTAATGTATTGAATTTATACCCTGCCTTTCACCTGGGATGGGACTCCTCTGAAGATGCCAGCCGCAGATGTAGGCAAAACGTCAGGAGAAAATACAACCAGAACACGGTCTGAAAGCCTGAAAAACCCACAAGAACCAATGGATTCTGGCTGTGAAAGCCTTCAATTCGACAAGATTCATTTAAAGTCTTTTTTTTTTACAAAAATTAAAAGGAACTCAACAACAGTATTATTAAAAACATGAAAACAGTCAAAAACACATTTGAAACATAATTACAAAGCAAAAGATATGAAACAGGTGTCCCACACTTGTCTGACAGGTTAGGGACTGGTGCACCATCAGAAAATGGAACTGACTGAGAAGCAGAACCCATCTACTGTACTGTAGGAGGCAGGAAGGACTTACAGAGGCTCACTTGGGACTGACTATGCATGTGCTGCTTGCAAAATCTCTCAGAGGGATTGGTGTCCTTTTACTCCTCTCACCTCACTTTGCAAGCAGCACACACAAGCAGCCCCAAGTGAGCCTGTGTAAACAAGAAAAACTGATGAAAGAGCAGACACCCCCCCCCAAAAAAATTAATGGACCTTGTCCTTAGTTTGGAAACATCAAATGAGCAAGTGATCAGATAATGAGATGTTGAATGGCAGGGGCTTCCTGTATCACTTCATGGATACGAGTGCTTTCCCAACGCTCCAGAACAAGTCTTAAGGGTTTATGTCTGTGTGTGTGTGTGTGTGTGTGTGTGTGTGTGTGTGTGTGTGAAAGGGGGAGGGAGAGAAAGAAAGAGAGGGAGGGAGGGAGGGAGGGAGAGTTATTAATTCTGGTGAAAGGAATGGGATCCAGAATAAGTATACAAGTAGAGCCTGGCCATTATGAATAATTTTCATTATGGGATTTTTATTTTAAAGTACACTACATGTTTTGTGTTCACAGATCTTTAATAAGATCTACTAATTTAGACTTTTTGAAGATTTCAGGAATTTTAAGGAAAATAAGTAATTTATTTATGAGAGATTTTAGTACTGTTGACAGTAACCCTCCCCCACCATTACATACGTTCAGAATATAACCAGAGATGTGTTGGGTCAGGTCATAATGTCCTTCTGCTTTCTGGTGTGCCATTTCCACAGTGAAATATTCTTTTAGATGCTTACAATGTATGTAATATGATGTTAATGTCTTCTCTTTATCATCTTTTGTATTCCTCTTCTGGTGTAAGGACATATACTGCATGTGAATATCCATGGTCTGTTTAGCATGCACTACTAATATCAATTGATAAACCTGACATCCATGAATTCAACCAATTGTTCTTTTTAAGTAATCAAATCTAACACATTTTGTTGTTAAATTAAATTATGCTATGTGAAACAATATGCCTGTTTGGGACTACTTCCAATCAATTTCACTGTATTCATCCCACTTCTAGGATAATATGAGTAAGAAAATTTGTCATGCTATCCATTCTTTCTGTAATTTTATAATGTGATTTGTCTGATGAAATAATGATAGGTGCAAGAAGAGAAAATCAGCGGCAGAGCAGAAATGCTTATTAGGATATTACTATATCTTGTCGATATCCACACCATGGATAGGGTAGTATGAACATGGACGTAAAGTGTCGGTTCAAGTACAGCACAGCTTGGAAAGTTATTTTTAAAAATAACTAGTCATCGATTCCAAAACACACACACACACACATTTGCCATTCTATTTATACTTTAAAAATTATCTTTCTTATTATTCAAAATAAACTCAGTGAAACAAAACACATCTACACAGTAAAGTCATACACATTCTCTAACCATAAAACTAAGTAACGTAATTATAGTCATACTCAAAAGGAGTGACATTTCTCTTGTTAAGACTGAGTCATAACATAATTTAGTTATGCATTAGTGACTGCAAATAGGAATTAGTAATAAGTAACTCATTATTTGTGATTAGTTACTTCCAAACTCAAGATGCATTTGCACCCATGTACTGTTGGAAGCAAAGAGGCATGAATGCTTTACAGAGTAATTACTGCAAGGGAGCTCTAGAGATTATGCCTACCCTTTTGTTTCACTTGTTACCTTTTTTTGTATGTTTTCAAGGCTTTTTGCTTCCTCCCTGCCTGCAGAGGTCACTTCCCCCATCTTCTAAAAGTTAGTTAGTCCTTTTTGTCACTGTCCTGCCAAGGCTTCACAGCTGTGTAATTAGCAGTAACTAGCAAACAGCATTTGTTAAAGCAGTCCAAAAGCAATCCAGAGCCACCACGCCTGAACTTACCAAGAGTCCAGGGAGAGAGTGTCCACAAGCAGAATCTATAGACTAGGCAAAGGTCCAATGTCCAAAGAACACAAGCAGAGAATGCAGAACTCAGCAAGGCTGTCATTACCAATGGAGTCAATAGATTCCAGCAGCTTTCCGCCAGGCTAACCTCTGACTATATAGCAATAGCAATAGCATTTATTTCTATACCGCTTATCAACTAAGTGTTATCTAAGTGGTTTACAATGTATTTTTAGCTAATTGCCCCCAACAAGCTGGGTACTCATTTTACCGACCTGCGAAAGGATGGAAGGCTGAGTCAACCTTGGAGCCTGGCAGGATCGAACTCACAACCTTGTGGTTGCAGTACTGACATTTAACCACTGCGCCACCAGGACCCCAGTATATAGCCTCAGCATCTTGGTCAACCGCAATTAACAAGCTTTTCCTTTTCCACCTTCACTTGTAAGGACCATCCCTCTCATGTCTCTAGGGTGTAGCTGTTGGGAGAAGTCCTGTCTGGGTCCTGCGGGAGAGGCATGACAGTCTCCCTTTGTCTGGAAAGGGAGCATCCGTGGGGCTTTTGCCTCAAGGTGTCTTACACTACTCACTCTTGAGAGTCAGCTTTTAGGGGACATTCACTGAAATTTAGGTTTGTGGGGGTTTTTTTGGTCTATCTCCTTTCCTTTCCTATCCAATATGTATTTCCTGAAACAATAAATATAAGTTTTCCATTTTATAACCTTACAAGAGCATCTTGAGTATTTGTCTCCTGTTTATTACCAAAAACTCATATTGCAGTGGCTACGCTGCACTATTTGATATAGATACCAAATATTCCTACATGTACAAGATCATTCATTGAAATACATACAACAAAATACTGTGTATGGAATTAAGGCAGTTACTGTGTTGATCATGGCAACTGGAAGACTGTCACTGCACACCTGGAAATGTCTATTGATTGCTGTAGGCTTCAAGCAGATTATATGATGATGAGAGAATTACAGGACCTTGAAGAGGCAGTTAAAGTTGAGCTTTCTACAGTGTGTCTCTGCTCAGTATGAACCATATGGTTGCTTATAGAAAATTAATGCTGCTGACATATCCATTTATCCAAAAAGCACATAAAACCTATCTAAAGGCCGATTGTAATGTACTCCCAAGAAGGATGATTTCTTATGATTCTTAAAAAAAAAATGAAGGATTTTGTGATTCAGTAATGCTGGAATAAGGGAGCTCACAGGAGAGGGCAAGAGCCCTAGAGCGAATTAAGGCATGTCCAAATCTCAGGCATACCAAGCGGAATGCTTGACATTTCCATTTTAACACCAGACCACAATGTCATGTCAAGCCATCACAAAACCCAGTTCCAAAAGAGCAGATCTGGGGTGAAGAGGCTGTCATTCTGGAAACACAGAAAGCTTCCCTATACTGAATCAAGGGACTGGTCCATTTATCATAATACTTTTCTATTCTATGCTGGCTAGCAGTGTTTCTGCATAGGTAGAGACAGCAGTCTTATCCAGTGCTACTGGGAGAAGCTGGCAACTGAATATGGGACCTTTTGTATGCAAAGTTTGTGCTGTGCACTTCTCAATACAGAAAGATGAAAGTTCTTTGAGGAATATGAAACTTTATGATTGCTTGGGTTCAAGCTCTTATGCACTGTGCATATGTAGAATATAATCAGAGAAAAGGATCTCTCTCTCAAAAAAAACAGTTTAATGTTGCGACTGCAATTTCTCTTTGAAAGTTCAAAACAATCTGGCTGTCTTCAAAATAATTATTCTGCTGAAGAAAGACTCCTGAATAATGAATATCTATTCTTCCTCTAGGACAAATCCCTCATGTTTCTGCAGTTCTGCAGGGCATAGATCTTACTTATATTAGGCCGCAAGCCCTAATGATCATCTCCTTTATGTATGAAACCTATTAAAGCTATACCACAATCTGCATTTAGGAAGGACCATTGTGAACAAAAGCATCCCAATAAAAATGTTTCAGCATATAGAATTGGAGCTGACTGGAGTGCTGAATCTGCATTATTAAACTATCATTTTCTTCCATGCACGTCACTACAGTGATTTTCATTCACATACTACATGTATGTATGTATAAAGATGACATTGATTATTTGGGAGACTTCAGTGTCCATTCCTAACAGGTACAATGGCAGATATAACCTCACTGACTTCACTTTTAAAATTATACGTGCTTATTTTGTGCAATGAAATAAAATGACATTTATATCATTCTTTGACTTTTTCTTGCTTTCTCTGAAAAATAAAAATGAAACACACAATATTATTTGTTTAGTTTGGAGATTATGTTTCTCTATGCCAAGCTGACCACAAAAATTCATTATACATATACATCATATATGTCATGGTTGATAGTCATGAGGCCCTCTATAAGTTGTTTGAGTATGACTCTCAGCATTGCTCACCGCCAGCTACACTGGCTAATTGCACTCTAACAGCACCTAGAGGGCCACATGAATCCTCCCAGAGTATGTACTATGGAACTAAATCAGGTAAACTTGTGGTCTTAAACCCTACTGGCAGACCCAGGTAGAACAGACCCACTGAAGGAACTAATGTATGGTAAGCAAATACTTATGCAAATCCCACTGGCTCTATGGGTCTACACTAGTTGATGGTAGTGGGGCTGAGGCCACTAAACACAAATGTTTTTGAGCTTAATAAAGAAAAACATACATTCTTCTGCTGAGAAAATAAAACACTTGCACTGAACTTATACACTTGCTTTGGCATAACTGTTTATGAGACCATGATGACAGTGCAAAGCTAATACTAAGTTGCTACTTCAAGTTATTTGTCATACTTCCATCCCACCTTTTACATAAGTGTCAGCAACACCATGTTTTTTCCTTCACAATATAATTTAAAAATTACAAGCAACTTTACAAACAGTATTTTTAAAAAAAAATTAGTAAGATCTTTAATATAGGAATTGATCAAAATTATTTTTTTCTAACGATGTCAAATATGAAAATAGCATTTAAGTATATGTAAATAAATACAAATAAAAAAACCAGAGATGAACTGTGCTTGGATCAACATGTTAGAAGTTACTTGTAACAGCTTCTGCAATCTGTTCTCAACTGTCTCTGGAGTCTTCAAATAGTTATTTGTAGCGTGTATCCTGTACTTACTTCTCAAAGCAACTCAACAATGACCCTTCATTTCTCCAGTGTCAACCTCCTGCTTTGCAAGCATCACCTTTAATGAATTTTTCTTCATTATCTCCTTTTGCTATGGATTCTTTCTATAGATGAGAGAGAATCTTTAGTGCAGGGCATCCCACTTTGTCCTTTTATTCATAATCTCTGAGGTAATTTGCCTTTAATTCCCATTTCTGTGCTACAGGTTTTTTAGCTACCTGGACTCAAAGCACTACTGTTGGTTCTTGCATACAGATGACCTCCTTAAATCCACAGGTAATATCCTAACACTAATTATCCTCAATTTCTTTTCTTGGCATAATGTGTTCCTGCCAGGGCACTTTCACTATAAGCACAATCTGCCCATCATTATATGTCCTGCTCAGTCCACTAGTTCAAATGGGTACCTCTTTGCACTGAATACATTATTCTTTAAAGCACTCCCCCCCATAAATAGACATGTGGTTCTGAGTGAAATATGAATCTAATTTAGACCACAAGGTACTTAGAGCTACTTAAGAATAAAACTTAAAACCAGAGGAATTGAGCAACAACAAATAGCTAAAATCTACTTAAAATAAATGAACTGTGAAGGCATTTTTAAAAAAGAAGAAGAAAACTGATTGAACAAATAAGAGATCATGAAAAAAATCAAACAAATCTTGTTTGTGCCAACACAGCCATCTATATTGACCTTTCCCAGGTAAAAGTAGGGAAAACACTGAAGAAAAATCTGTGTAGATCGAAGTTTAACATCAACTGCCTATGGATTCTGAACTTCAGCAAGAGAGTGATGGTATAAGAATCTTTGCTTCACAAGTCTCAGCAGACACACTGACACAAAATCAAAAACTTCAGTGAGCTTCTTTTTTTCACTTTTATGTTGGTGAAACTTCCAAGGTTGCAATCAGGTCAGAAAGCAGAGGATGTATTTATAGCAAACAATACTCTAAGGATATGTTTTCTGTTTTGGAATGGAGTGATTTTAAGTGGTTTACTCTGCATCAAGAGGAAAATGTTATTGTACCTCTTTCCGGTTTCTATGATGCCAACTATAATTGAATATTGCAGACACAACCACAATTTAAGTCCCAAGACTGTATGTATGTACGTGTGTGTATGTGTGTGTGTGTGTGTGTGTGTGTGTGTGTGTATGTCGAACTGAATGCAACAATATATATATAGTTGACACATGTGCACTGTCCCAAATGTTCCACGCAGTCAATGAGATACTATGGCAGGACATGGGCTATTTCAGCACTAGACTGATATAGTGCTATTATTCCACTTTCAACATCCTATGGAATCCTGGGGTTTGCAGTTTAGGGAGGTGCCTTTGAGGATCTTGAAAGTGGAATAATAGCACTATAACAGTTTAGTGTGGAAATGGCTATGCTTGCAGGACCCTTTCACCTGTACTACTCAGCAGAATTGCAACATTTGGATGCAATGTTAAAGCCTTAAACTCAGCTAGCAAGTACTGCTCCTTACACAGGGTTTCCTTACACAATGGGCCAAAGTAATCATTCATAGGGTTTACATTATCTCCATGAAAGCAGCTAACAAGAGGAGAGAGAATTCATTGTTTATGAAGGTAATACGCTGCTGAAGAGTTCAACATTTTCAATGTTGTATTAAAAGTGATATCCAAATGTTCCGTTAGTCATACTTCTGCCTAAATACACTGTATTTTACTCATTAAAAATGTAGTGTATGTTATCATTTTTCAGTACATTTCAGATGGAAAAAAAAGGAAGAATTTAGGTAGCATATTGCACAGCAGTTTGCAGCCTTCTCTTCGGATATATTCACAATCTGCTTGGTCTTGGCTTACATTTTGAGATTTGGGAAAAACAAAATGAGGATATAGAGGCTCTTTATTGGACATAAGGAGATAATGAAGATATGTCCTTCAACACTGAGAGGAAGAAACACTACGAAAAATGGATATCCATGTGGTATACTCTTTCAAGTTAGTTGTGAAATAACACATCATCATCATCATCATCATTATTATTATTAATAATAATTTCTTACCAACTTCTCCCTGTGGATCTTCAAATAAACTTTGAATATCTATATCTCACCTCTGAATTGTCCTTTTCTGGCTATGGAACTAAGCAGAACGACAAAAACAGAATGACAAAACAGAATGACAGACAGGGACAAAAATGAGTTTTGTCTAAAAATATCTGCAACTTTGCACTTTCTTCTTTCTGTATTATCTTATGGCTAATCTCAGGAAACACATTCTAACATATTCATCAGTGATTTGACTTCACTTCTTATTTCTGTTTTGTTTTTTTTAAGTTAGCTTTCTTTTTCTTATCCTTTTGGATTAGAGTTACTAGCTCTATTCTTTCAAACTGATTAATTCCTAATTTCTAAAGTTCAGGGATGTTCATGGCCACTATTTCACATAAAGGTTGAAATATTTATGGTAATTTGATTATTCTGTTTCTACTCTGTTGACATACTTCCACAGCTTTCAGTCTTCAGGCAACTGTATAGGAGAGGAGGATGTAATCACTGTATTTGCACTGAGTCAACAAGGTCTTATATATTTTCCTCTTTAATACATTGTTATGCTTCAACCAGTTTATGAGTATTTTGTTTCATTTTGCTGTTGCCTTCATGGTAAGCACATTCTACAAAACTCATGCTAAAATAGATGAATTAGTCTTAAAGGTGTCACAAGACTCCTTCTCAAACATGCCTCTGTCCTTGAAAACTGTGGTCCATCAAGTTTATTTTAAAGGCTGAGACTTATTTACTCAGGCTTGTTCACACTACACAATTATACTGATATGATTCTACTTTGCTAAAGCAACATCCCATAGAAACCTGGGATTAGTGGTTTGGTAAGTCACTACAGCTCTCTGGCTAAGAATTCTAAACAATCTCCAGATCTCCTATGATATGATGGAATCAGAATGCTGTATAGTATGTATAGTATGAAAGAGCTGCTATTATTATTCTGAGATCTCTCAAATCCATTTGGAAGGAGAAGCATACTTTTAAAAAATATGTTCTTAATTTTCTAGAATATAATAGAACCGTGAGTCAGAAGGCCAACTTCCCAGCAGTACTCCTGCTTTGGAGGTACAAAGGTTGGAGAAGCAAACTTAGGTTTAAGTTCCTGGAAGAAGCTTTGGATCTGAGGAATTCTTTAGTTCTGTTGATTAAGTGTTAAAAAGTCTGCATTGATGGAAGTGTGAACCTCTGGTCCCAGTTGGGCTTGGTATTTTTTGCAAAGACCAACCCTAAATACTGGCATGAGGGAAGTATCACTTTGTTTAAATGGCAGTATAAGAACTGAATAAAGGTCACATTAAATGTAGAACGTTGCTAAGAGCAATACAAAACCTACCGCATGGCAAGATGAGGGCTGCCACTCTCAACTGCCACTGCCCTGGTCTTGGAGGGAAAGAAGAGGAGGCAGACATAGTTCTATTATGCTTAGGCCCAAAACCAGATGAAAGGCCCTTTCTTGACTCAACTGCAGTATCAGCTGGACTTAACCCCCCTCACACACTACCATCTCCTTTACCTTTTGCATCAAGTCTTAATTAGATTGTAAGCCTGAAGGGAACTGTTTTGCTGTTCTTTTACTTGTTAAGCACCATGTTCAGTGATGGTGCTAAATACCAAATGAACAGACCCTCCCTTTTGTGGGAGCTGGGGAGGAAGACCCTAGCAAAAGTAGGAAAAGCAGAAATATAAACCTGAGAGCATACTTCTCTAGGAATTTATAGGTCCTCCAGCATGATTCTGTGGTTCACTTCTAGCATAAGTAGACCACAGAATCACATTAGAGGACCTAGAGTACATATTTTTATGTGGCAGAGGCAAATAAAGTAAGAATTTTCTAAATAAATAAAATGAAATAAAATGAAATGAAATGAAATAACATGCAAATAATCAAATCTGTGAATGTTGAACATGCAAAAGTTGGGGGCTGATTGTACTGTGAATGTATCTTCTCAACAGAATGGACAGACAGACAAAAATATGAGCACACATACACCCCCTTCCTCTAGTCATACACAAACTCCTACCAGGCTTGTGTCTGAATCTGGGAGCTGTTTATTACATTGGAAGACACTGAATTATTGCTTCCCCAGATAAAGTGGAAGAAGTAGGTGGCTATAAAGGAAAGAAGATGTGAGGAGAAAAAGAGAAGCAAGACTTACAGCTAGTCTATTGCTGTGTTTGACTGTAAATTAAAGTAGGAAAAACGCTTGGTAGCATATATGAAAACGTGGCCTCCTTTTAATATCATTCCAGTTTTTGCACCTCTTTCTTAGTATCACGTAGTCCTCATCACACCCCAGTCTGGACAGAACCAGGTTGGAAAAGGCTGTGTTAGGCTGTAGCCTCCAAAACACTATCACTAGTGAACAATCATGTCCCTGTAGACAGAAACAGTGATACATCTTGGCAAACAGAATGACCTCCTGAGATACAGTGACACATAAATATGTTTTCTAAACATATTCTTGCCAATTCTTATGTGCTGCTTCTTTCAATTTCAGAAATATATTCAGAACACACAGTCAGTCAGGTTTCAACTTGAGACATTACCAGCTTGTTAGGATAGCTTAGCAACATTATAAACTACGTTCCGTTACTGAATACTGAACAGGTTACTTACAACGTGAGACTTTCTCCCAGTCCCAAAGCACTATCAACAATATTTGTTGGTATGAATGATAGTTATTATCATGAATCCAGAAGGAGCTATACAATCTGTAGCACCAGTGCACACATCCCAAGCCACAATGTACTTTCTTTCTTGGAAGTGCAATTGTTTCTTTACATATTTAAA
Source organism: Iguana delicatissima (assembly GCA_948472985.1). Classification (NCBI taxonomy): domain Eukaryota; kingdom Metazoa; phylum Chordata; class Lepidosauria; order Squamata; family Iguanidae; genus Iguana; species Iguana delicatissima. Next base: position 184,168 of record CAOKZL010002376.1, on the reverse strand, counting down.
GTTTAGACTAAATGAAATGCCGGTAGATCCTGTTTATACTCCCATGCAGTTTCCAATTTAAATATTGTCCATACCAATTTAAATATTGTCCAGTATACAGGCCTGACCTACAGAGGCAGATGTTCCTTTATATGAGAGGAATCCCTCCTCCTCACCACTTGTTACAGAGAGGGGCTCTCAAAATATTATGATGTGACACAGGGAGGTGTGCAGTTCGAAGGGGAAATACAGTCAGCCCTCCACATTTGCAGGTTTGACTTTCATGGTTTTGATTGTTTATGAGTTTCTTTGCCCTCCCCATCCCAGGAGTTTCTTTTCTGGGGTACCTTCCATCTTGGTGGCTCTGATCAGGCTGTGCAGTCCTTTAAAAACTCATCTGTTCCTGTTCTTCCTCCACTAGCTGCTGCCTGACCAGCTAAGAATGGCTCACAGCCCAATTTCTCAGCACCTTAAACCCCCGACACACACACATCCAAGGAAAGAGAGGAAGAGAGAAGAAGTACAGGGCCACCATGTCAAACCCCTTCCTTCTCCTTTCCCTGACCTGAGCCCTTTTTGCACTGCATTTCCGATGCAAAAGGCCCTCCTTGAGCGTCACGTAAATGTGAGGAGCGGTCCACACGATGCACTCACATCTACGTGACACTCAAGGGCCTGACATGGATGGTGCACACATTTTTGCATTTTCGGCTTGAAGCCGAAAATGCTGAGTGGTCGGACATCGCTTCGGGGCCCCGCACACACTTACCTTATGTGCAGAGCCTTGGGAGCCGGGCCGGTCACGCTTCCTGTCCACTGCAGGCTGGGAAAGGTCCCAGGCTGCACTGCGAAAGGAAGAGGTGGGGCGCTCTCACGACCAGGAAGCAGCTGCGGAGCCAATGGGACCGGGATGCAAGAGCCTCTCGCTGGAGGCTGCTCACGCGAGCCCCGCACCCCAGCTCCGCGAAAGTGTAAGGTGCAAAAAGGGTCCTGGTTTGGATCCTGGGTGCCCATTCTCCACACCATGCCTCAGCCCCCTTCCTGCAGACACACACACGCACGCACGCACGCACGCACGCACACACAGACATTTCTATATTTACAATCTTTCTACTTTTGTGATGGTCTTGCACCCCTAACCCTAACTAATGTGGAGGTCCAACTGTAATTCAAAGTAGGCAAGAATAGCTTGAAACAAATGGATTGAGCAAACTACAAATGATTGAGCAAACTACATTTGCATAATTAAGGGCAATTCACCCCCACCAAACACAGCTCACAATCTAGGCTTCTGAGAAAGGTCTGTAGTGAATGGCAGGACAGCTCCACAGCATAAAGCAAAATCTTGCTCCCAAAACTTTGGCTACCATTTATAATTTTTAAAAAAGATCACAGAAAAGTCAAAAGCATGAAAATATTCACTTCATGACTTATCAAGCAGTTGCATAAAGTTCAAAAATCCAATAACATATGCCTCTTTGCAACTTAACAGTAACCAGTATGGAGGTTAATTAATTAAGGTTTAATATGATGTCCTGGGCTCAGGAAGTCTCCAAATAATTAAAATAGATTTAAAAGGAGGGAAAGAAAGAAAAAGAAAATGGGCTTTGAATAGAACATTTCTGCTCAGACTTGTTTTTTATAGAGGGGAAAGAGATCTCAAAATTCAGACTTGCCAGTCCGATAATGAGCACAAAGCAATAAGCTATAGAGATTGCGCAGCAGTAATGGAACTGAATAAATTTTTTTTAAAAAAAGCCAATGAAATGGGACAATTTGGGTTGTCTCATTTTAGATTTTGCACTTCCTCTTCTGATTTCTTCTGTCATTAGGAGGAAAAAGAAACTCTAGTAAGGTTCAGTACACAAGATCTGTATTTTTTTTTAATTTCCCAGTGTAAAATAAGTATTTCTAGAGAATAAATTTTAGGTATAAATAAATTTATATGATTAGCCAAGAAAACAATTAATGTTTTTTCAGCTGGGTTTCAATTCTCCCCACAAATTACTGGTACATTTTTTTCTCCCAACTGTGCCAGCTTCTTTAAACTAACAGCAACTGATGATTGTGTTGTTAAACTCTACAGCAACTACCATTTATAAGAAAAGGGCATAATTTCATAATTATAAGTACACTTCTATCAGGCTGTTTGAGAAGCTGTTCCTATAGCGACAACCATTTTATGGCTTTATCTCCCTTTTTAAAAAGCCCCTATGAAATCAGAATAACAGTACATTATCCCCCAGCACTCAGGAAATTGATGGCCTATTTTTCAGTTTTGGTAAGTTAATATACAACTTAGAGTAGAAAGTACTTTTCATACAGAAAGCATAGTTTTTAATTACTCAATTTGCAATTACCATTTATTTACAAGATAGTTTGTCAAAACTGACCACACACAAAGATACAAGAATGTTTCCTTAAAAGGGGGGGGCAGTAGTAGTAGTAGTAGTAGTAATAGTGAATATGATAATAAATATTTGCTGCATTCTGCATTACAAATATCCCACTCAGCTGAGGATAACAGAAGCAGTTTCTAGTATATCATAACTCTCTCACATTGTTTGTTCACCATAAATATACAAGAAGAGGCGGAGTCCAATGATGACCACATCAGGTTAAGTCTTCAGTTAGCCATGTTTCTGTTCCGATATTGTTAAAAAAAGTTTTGTAAATGATCTTCACAAATTTTTAAAAGAGCAACATGATTGAGATTTTATAGCCAATACCCCCCAGAAGCTGATACCCCTAAAGCATGCTATATGTGAAAAAAATAAGAACAATATATGACTTTCTAAAAACAACTGAGCTTTAATACATTCTTGAACACTTGCATGTTATCATATAAGTCTCCCTCCTTTCTGCAAATCTACTCCAGTGTTTTAACCATTTCATTTTTTCCTTCACAATAACTGCAAAAAATCTGTTGCCTTCCCTTCTCTCTGGGGAGAAAGAATTCTTCACATCATGGTCATTTTTCACTGTGATTACTCTAATTTTCTCAGTGGCTTCCTATCTCCTTACCTTTTCAATCAAGTCAAAATGCCTCAACAAAACTATTTTTTCTTCCTTCACTTCAGTTGTGCTATTACACTTGAAGGCATCACACTGGCTCTTCTTTGTTCTTCGCATCCACTCCTTGTTCTTACTTTTAAGGCTCTTCACCAATGTACCCTGATTACATTTCTACCATCATGTTCCCTTCATCATTATCCTGTTATTCTACTGAAGCCTGAATACTCTGCAACCTTTGCTTCTTTCTTCCATCTCACTTTTGTGCTACACTATTCCTTATTCATGAAGTGGCTTTCTTTCACAATCAACTAAGCTGCTCCCCTTCCCCCCTTTTTCCCTTCAAATTACAAAGTACTAAAAAAACTCATACCACCCCAAATTTCAAAGGATTTATATCTTTGCCCTTCCATTTACAAGGGAGCATACAATAAATTTATGGAATAATATATAAAATTAACAAACACTACAAATTCTAAAACTAAGATAAAGTCGTGCATAATACAAACAAATCACTAAGAAAACGCTAAAGCAATGACAGCAACACTAATGTAAAAAATTAGTTAAAAGCTTTAAAGAAAAGGATGGTCCTGACAAGCTGTGTTAAAGGCATTAATGATGGTGCCTGGGGAATTTCCCTAGAACCTTCCCTAAACTCAAGAAGTCACAGAAAGAAAGAAAAAAGCCCTGTCTTCATAATCACCAAGCAAAAGCAAAGGGACCCAGGAGTGAGGGGAATTAAGCTTCAGATCTTAAAGTGATGGACAGTTATGTATGGAAGAAGATAGCTATTCAAGTACCATGATCACAGAACACATAGAGAAGGCATGGGAATCATGCAGTCTTTCAGATGCAGGTGGACCATAACTGCCATTACTTACCACTGTCTATGCTGCTGAGATGACTGGAACTTGCACCCCACTAACACCTGGAAAGTCAAAGGATTATCATCTCTGATTTAAGGAATTAAATATACCTTGAATCTTCTGTGGAAACAAACCAGAAGTAGAAGAGCTCTTTCAAAACTGGAGAAATACAATTTTTCTACTAGGCTATAAACAAGCGAGAGGCAGTGTGCTATAGTGGTTACAGCACTGGACTACAATCCTGGAGATCAGGGTTCAATTCCCCACACAGCCATGGAAACTCACTCTCAGCCCCAGGAAACCCTGTGACAGGGTTCCCTTTGGGTTCCCATACGTCAGAAACAACTTAGGCATGCAGCAACAACAACAGTATAGGCAAGCTTCTGAGCTCTGTATTATAAATGAAGCATTTTTCAAGGACAGCTCCATCTATGAGGTGTTACAGTAATGAAGACTGAAAGTTAGCAAAACATGGAGAATTGTGGACTCATAATCACCTCTTTTCCAGGAAGATGCACAATTGCATACTAAGTAGAATTGATAAAAGGACTTTGAACTACAGAGACCAACTAAACTTTCCTGTGAGCAAAGCTAGATTAAGAAGCATCCTCACACTAAAGAAAAAAAAATGGAGAGATCCAGGATTGTAGTCCAGTGCTGTAACCACTATAGCACACTGCCTCTCGCTTGTTCTATAGCCTAGTAGAAAAATTGTATTTCTCCAGTTTTGAAAGAGCTCTTCTACTTCTGGTTTGTTTCCAGATAGATTTAAGGTATATTTAATTCCTTAAATCAGAGATGATAATCCTTTGACTTTCCAGGTGTTAGTGGGGTGCAAGTTCCAGTTCATCCCACAGCATAGACAGTGGTAAATGGAGTCACGGTCCACCTGCATCTGAAACATGATTGTTCCCATGCCTTCTCTATGTGTTCTGTGATCATGGTACTTGAATAGCTATCTTCTTCCATACATGGCAACTGTCCATCACTTTAAAGACTGAGTTATCTCACTCCTGGGCTCCCTTTGCTTTTGCTTGGGATTACTGCAAGACAGGGCTCTTTCTTTCTTTCCTGCCACTCTCGAGTTTAGGGAAGGTTCTAGGGGAAATTCCCAGTATCATCAATGCCTTTAACACAGCTTGTCAGGACATCCTTTTCTTTAAGTTTTAAATTAATTTTTTACATTAGTGTTGCTGTCATTGCTTGTGTTGCTCATTCTGTTTGTATTATGATGACTTTACTTAGTTTTACAATTTTGTAGTGTTTGTTAATTTTATATATTATTCCATAAATTTATTGTATGCTCCCTTGTAAATGGAAGGGCAAACATATAAATCCTTTGCAACTTTGGGCTGGTATGAGTTTTTTTAGTACTTTGTAATTTGAAGGGAAGGGGGAAGGGGGAGCAGCTCAGTCTGATTGTGAAAACAAAAGCCACTTCATGAATAAGGAATAGTGTAGCAAAAAGTGGAGAACTGCAAGAAAGAAGCAAAGGTTGCAGAGTATTCAGGTTTCACAGTAATAAACAGGCATAATCATGAAGGGAACACTATGGTAGAAGTGTAACTAGGCACATTGGTGAAGAGCCTCAAAAGTAGAACAAAGGACTATGCCAAGAACAAGAGTAGTCAGTGTGATGCCTTCAAGTGTAATAGCACAACTGAAGTGAAATAAGTAAATAGTTTTGTTCTAGGGTATCTCCATTCTTGATTGAAAAGGTAAGGAGATAGGCAGCCACTGAGAAAATTAGAGTATGCACAGTGAAAAATCACCATGATGTGAAGATTCTTTCTCCCCAGGAGAGGAAGGCAAGGAGATTTTGGAAGCTGCATTGTGAAGGAAAAAATGAAATGGTTAAAACACTGGAGTAGATTTGCAGAAAGGAGGAAGAATCTTATATGATAACATGCAAGTGTTCAAGAATGTATTAAAGCTCAGTTGTTTTTAGAAAGTCATATATTGTTCTTATTTTTTTCACATATAAGCATGCTTTAGGGGTATCAGCTTCTGGGGGATCGCTATAAAATCTCAATCATGTTGCTCTTTTAAAATTTGTGAAGATCATTTACAAAACTTTTTTTAACAATATATCGGAACAAAGTACTGGCTAACTGAAGACTTACCTGATGTGGTCATCATTGACTCCGCCTCTTCTTGTATATTTATGGTGAACAAACAATGTGAGAGAGTTATGATATACTAGAAACTGCTTCTGTTATCTCTCAGCTGAGTGGAATTGTAATGAGAATGCAGCAAATATTTTATTAATTTACTATTACTACTACTACTACTACTACTGCCCCCCCCTTTTAAAAAAAGATTCTCTGTATCTTTGTGTGTGGTTGGTTTTGACAAACTATCTTGTAAATAAATTGTAATTGCAAATTGAGTAATTAAAACTATGCTTTCTGTATGAAAAACAACTTCTACTTAGTTGTATATATTAACTTACCAAACTGGAAAAATAGGCCATCAATTTCCTGAGTGCTGGCATATGTTATTCTGATTTCATAGGGCTTTTTAAAAAAGGGAGATAAAGCCATAAAATGGTTGTCGTGTATAGGAACAGCTTCAAACAGCCTGATAGAAGTGTGTGATAATTATTGAAAATTATGCCCTTTTCTTATAAAATTGTAGTTGCTGTAGAGTTTAACAACACAGTCCTCATCAGTTGCTGTTAGTTTAAAGAAGCTGCACAGTTGGGAGAAAAACGGTACCAAATAATTTGTGGAGAATTGAAACCCAGCTGAAAAACATTAATTGTTTTCTCTGGCTTATCATATAAATTTATTTATAGTGCTAAAATTTATTCTCTAGAAATAATTTATCTACTGCAAATTAAAAAAAAGCACAATTGTGATAACTAATTTTTACTAGGTTTCTTTTCTCTCCCTAATGACAGAAGAAATGACAAAGTAGGAAATGCAAAATCTAAAATCACAGAGCCCAAATCGTCCATTCCCATTGGCTTTTTTTAGAAAAATTTATCAGTTCCATTACTGCCAATCTCACTAGCCATTGCTTTGTGCTCATTATCGACATGGAAAAGTCCTGAGTTTGAATATCTCTCCCTCTATAAAAACAAGTCTGAGCAGAAATGTTCTATTCAAAGCCCATTTTCTTTCTCTTCTTTCCCTCCTTTTAAATTTATTTTAATTATTTGGAGACTTCCTGAGCCAGGACATATATTAAACCTTAAATTAATTAACCTCCATAATGATGTTAAGTTGAAGAGGTATATGTCATTGGATTTTTGAACTTTATGCAACTGCTTGATAAGTTATCTAAAGTGTATTTTCATGCTTTTGACTTTTCTGTGATCTTTTTTTAAAAATTATAAATGGTAGCCAAAGTTTTGGGAGCAAGATTTTGCTTTATGCCTGCTGGAGCTGTCCTGCCATTCACTACAGACCTTTCTCAGAAGGCTAATATTGTCGGCTGTGTTTGGTGGGGGTGAACTGCCTTAATTATGCAAATGTAGTTTGCTCAATCATTTTGCTAGTTTGCTCAATCCATTCGTTTCAGCTCATCCTCTTGCCTACTTTGAATTACAGTTGGACCTCCACATTAGTTAGGGTTAGGGGTGCAAGACCATCACAAAAAGTAAAAGTATTGTAAATATAGAAATGTCTGTGTGTGTGTGTGTCTGCAGGAAGGGGGCTGAGGTATGGTGTGGAGAATGGGGAGCACTGAGGTTGGAAGCCCAGGACCCTTGCAGTGCTGTAACCTCCCAGCCTAGGTGGGGCTCGCTGTGAGCAGCCTCCAGCCGAGAGGCTCTCCATCCCTGTGGTCCCATTGGCTCCAAAGTGCCTCTGGGGTTCGTGACAAAACCTCATCCTTTTTCGGAGTGCGCAGCCTGGGACCTTTCCCAGCCTGCAGGAGCCGACTTGCCTCGGCCTCCCAAGGCTCTGCACATAAGGTAAGTGTGTGCGGCTCCAAAGTCATGTTCCAGCCCACCTACATTTGGTTGAGTCTTTAAAAATGCAAAAAAATGTGTGCACCATCCATGTCAGGCCCTCTGGAGTGTCACGTAGACTGCTGAGTGCATCGTGTGGGCCGCTCCTCACATTTCTACGTGACGTCTCAAGGAGGGCCTTTTGCATTGGCAAAATGCAGTGCAAAAGGGTCAGGTCAGGGAAAAAGGAGAAGGAGGGGGTTTGCACATGGTGGCCTGGGCCTCCTTCTCTTCCTCTCTTTCCTTGGATGTGTGTGTGCTTGGGGGTTTAGGTGCTGAGAAATTGGGGTGTGAGTGATTCTTAGCTGGTCAGGCAGCAGGCAGTGGAGGAAGAACAATAAACAGATGAAGTTTTTAAGGAGCTGCACAGCCTGATCAGAGCCACCAAGATGGAAGGTACCCAGAAGTCTCTGGGATGGAGGCAAAAGACTCATAAAACAATCAAAACCATGAAGTCAAACCTGCAAATGTGGGCAGGTCCTACCCACCTCCCTTTGACAGACCTCCCCAGCCATTATAAGATATTTCAGTAGCCCCCTTCTTTGTAACAAGTGGGTGAGGGAGGAGGGATCTCCATATAAAGGAACACTGCCTTGTAGGTCAGGCCTGTATATGGACAATATTTTAAATTGGTATGGACAATATTTTAAATTTGGAATTGGAGTATAAACAGGATGACCGGCATTTCATTCAAGTTGAAACTTTAAATATGTAAAGTAACAATTGCACTTCCAAGAAAGAAGTAGATCGTGGTCTGGGACGCAGTGCGTTAAGATATTGTATAGCTCCTTCTGGATTTATCATCAATAAAGTAATTGTCATAGTGCTTTGACTGGGGAGAAAACTCTGACGTTGTACTGTTCAGTATTCAGTAGGAGGAGTCAGTTGCTAAGCTATCTAAATAAAAGGCTGGTAATGTCTCAAATTGAAACCTGACTGTGTGTTCTGAATATATTTCTGAATTTGAAGAAGCAGCACATAAGAATTGGCAAGAAATACGTTCTAGAAAACATATTTATGTGTCACTGCATCCTAGGAGGTCATTCTGTTTGCCAAGATGTATCACTGTTCTGTCTACAGGGACATGATTGTTCACTAGTGATAGTGTTTTGGAGGCTACAGCCAAACACAACTTCTACCTGGGTCTTGTTCCAGACTGGCTATGAGGATGGACCTGAATACCTAAGAAAGAGGTGCAAAAACTGGGAATGATATTAAAAGGAGGCCACGTTTTCAATATAATGCTACCAAGCTGTTTCTGACTTTAATTTACAGTCAAAACACAGCAATAGACTAGCTGTAAGTCTTGCTTCTCTTTTTCTCCTCACATCTTCTTTCCTTTATAGCCCCACCTACTTCTTCCACTTTATCCTGGAAGATAATTTAGTTTCCAATGCAATAAATATCTCAAATTTAGAAATAAGCCTGGTAGGAGTTTTGCGTACTAACTTAGAGGAAGGGTGTATGTGTGTCAGGATTTTTGTCTGTCTGTCCATTCTGTTGAGAAGATACATTCAGATAGCAACTAGTCTCAACCTTTGCATGTTCCAACATTCACAGATTTGAGTATCATCCATGTTATTTCATTTCATTTCATTTTATTTCATTTTATTTATTTAGAAAATTCTTACTTTATTTGCCTCTGCCACATAAAAATATGTACTCAGGTCCTCTCAAATCGCTGAAGTCCTGCTGTTACTTAATGGCTAGGAAGTGGAACCAGAGAATCATGCTGGAGGACCTATAAATTCTCAGAGAGATTGTCTCAGGTTTATATTTTCTGCTTTTCCTACTTTTGTGAGGGTCTTCCTCCCCCAGCTCCCAGCAAAAGGGAGGTCTGCTTCATTTGGTATTTAGCACCATCATGGAACATGGTGCTTAACAAGTAAAAGAACAACAAAACAGCTCCCCTTTAGGCTACAATTTAAGGTCAAAGACTTGATGTACAAAAGAAGGAGATGGTAGTGTGTGCAGGGGGGTCAAGTCCACAGTGCACAACTGCACTTGAGTCTAAGTAAAGGGCCTTTCATCTGGTTTTGGGCCTAACATAATAAGAACTATGTCTGCCTCCTCTTCTTTCCCTCCAAGACCAGGGGGGCAGTGGCAGTTGAGAGTGGCAGCCCTCATCTTGCCATGTTGGTAGGTTTTGTATTGCTCTTAGCAACGTTCTACATTTAATGTGACCTTTATTTAGTTCTTATGCATCTGCCATTTAAAACAAAAAGCTATATTTCCTCATGCCATATTTAGGGTTGGCTTTGAAAAAATACCAAGCCCAACTGACTAGGTTCACACTTCCATCAATGCAGAACTTTGTGAACACTTAATCAACAACTAAAGAATTCCCTCAGAATCCCAAAGCTTCTTCAGGAGGAATGGAAGTTGTCCTCAAATTTGTACCTCCAAAGCAGAGGAGCACAATGCCTAAGTTTGCTCTTCCCACTGTATTGGTTTGTATAAATATTGTAAAAATTAAGAGCATATTTTTTAAAGTATGCTTCTCCTTCCAAATGGATTTGAGATTCTATATGTTAAATACAGCTCTTTCATACTATACATACTATACAGCATTCTGATTCCATCATATCATAGGAGATTCTTCTGGAGATTGTTTAGAATCTTAGCCAGAGAGCTGTAGTGACTTACCAAACCACTATCTGGACAGTTTCTATGGCATGTTGCTTTAGCAACAGAAATTCATATCAGTATAATTGTGTAGTGCTAATAAGCCTGAGTAGTTTAGCCTTTAAAATAAACTTGATGGCAATGACAGTTTTCAGGACAGGGGAGCGAATCTTCTCAGAAGGAGTCTTGTGACAACTTTAAGAACTAAATGAATCACTCAGCATGAGTTTTGTAGAATGTGCTTACCATGAAGGCAATATAAAATGAAACAAAATACTCATAAACTGGTTGAAGCATAACAATGTATTAAAGAGGAAAATATATAAGACCTTGTTGACTCCTAGTGCAAATAGAGTGGATTTACATCCTCCTATACAGTTGCCTGAAGACTGGAAAGCTGTGGAAGTATGTCTTACAGAGTAGAAAGATAGAATTAATATACCCCCCCCCCAAGTTCATAAATAGTGGCACTAGAATATCCCAACTTTAAAATTAGGAATTAATCAGTTTGAAAAGAATAGTAGCTAGTAACTTTAACAATCCAAAGGATAGAAAAAGAAAGCTAAACTTAAAAAAGAAGCCAGAAATAAGAAGTGAAAGTCAAATCACTGATGAATATGTTAGAATGTGTTTCCTGAGATTAGCCATAAGATAATACAGAAAGAATAAAAAGCCAAAAATGGGTATTTTACAAAACCTATTTTGTCCCTGTCGTCATTCTGTTGTTATTCTGTTTTTGCTCGTTCCGCCTAGTTCCATATAGCCAGAAAAATATATTTTATAGTAGATAAAACATTAACCACTACACCAGGGCAAGTTGGTAACAAATTATTATTAATAATAATAATGATGACTACTACTAATTATGGTTATCTCACAAATAAGTTAAGTAGTATACCACTATTCATCTTTGAGTGTTTCTTCCTCTAGTGTTGAGGAAATTTCACTTATCCCCATGTCGGATAAAAGAGCCTCATATCCTATTTGACTTTCTAAATCAAAACTCAACAAGACCAAGGAGATTGTGAATATATCAAGAGGAGCTATGTGCATATAAATACCTAAATTCTTCCCTTCTTTCATCTCAAATGTACTGAAAGTTATAGCATACACTACATATTTATGAGTAAGATGCACCACAAGACTAATTAAATATTTACATGCACGCTCGCCACATCAACAGTCCAACCAACACAACGCCCGCCACCACAAAACCAACAACAACAACCAAAATCATAAACAGCAATCACCAAAATACAAAATAAAATACTCAAAACCCCCCACCACCACATTGTCCAGGTAGAGGACACTCAAAATCTGTGTAACATCAAAAATCAGCACCAAATTCACAAAAAAAATAAATATATAAAAAATTAACCAATACACAAAAAACAAAATTATTTTTTATTAACTTAAAAGTCAATCTGAGCTACAAAAAACAAAATGCCAGCACAGCATGAAGGAAATTTGTCAGAGGTGCATTTTCTCATATAAAGATCATCATCTTTTCTGGTTTCTATGATGCCAACATAATTCAATATTGACATAGCCCTATTTAAGTCCCAGAATCAAGGGCATGAAATGTAATGTGTGGGTGCATGTGTTTGAGTCTATAAAAAAACAATAACAACCACATGACCATATGTTTAAGTGTCACAAATATGATCTGGCAGTAAATACACCTGTTATTTCATTATACTATATAATGCTATCATTCCACTTTCAGATCTGAGTTGGAGATCCTGGGGTTTGGAGTTTAGGGAGGTGCCTTTGAGGATCTTGAAGTGGAATAATAGCACTATAACAGTTTAGTGTGGAAATGGCTACTTGTCTGCAGGACCCTTTCACCTGTACTACTATAGTATTGTAACATTTGGATGCAATGTTAAAGCCTTAAACTCAGCTAGCAAGTACTGCTCCTTACACAGGGTTTCCTTACAGAATGGGCTCTGAAAGTAATCATTCATAGGGTTTACATTATCTCCATGAAAGCAGCTAACAAGAGGAGAAGAATAATTCATTGTTTATGAGCTATACGCTGCTGAGAGTTCAACATTTTCAATGTTGTATTAAAAGTGATATCCAAATGTTCCGTTAGTTATATCTTGCCTAGGTAGACTGTATTTTACTCATTAAAAATGTAGTGTATGTTATCATTTTTCAGTACATTTCAGATGGGAAAAAAAAGGAAGAATTTAGGTAGCATATTGCATAGGAGTCCCAGCCTCTCTTCGGATATATTCACAATCTGCTTGGTCTTGGCTTACATTTTGAGATTTGGGAAAAACAAAATGAGGATATAGAGGCTCTTTATTGGACATAAGGAGATAATGAAGATATGTCCTTCAACACTGAGAGGAAGAAACACTACGAAAAATGGATATCCATGTGGTATAGATCTTTCAAACTAAGTCTGAAATAACACATCATCATCATCATCATCATTATTATTATTAATAATAATTTCTTACCAACTTCTCCCTGTGGATCTTCAAATAAACTTTGAATATCTATATCTCACCTCTGAATTGTCCTTTTCTGGCTATGGAACTAAGCAGAACGACAAAAACAGAATGACAAAACAGAATGACAGACAGGGACAAAAATGAGTTTTGTCTAAAAATATCTGCAACTTTGCACTTTCTTCTTTCTGTATTATCTTATGGCTAATCTCTTGAGGAAACACATTCTAACATATTCATCAGTGATTTGACTTCACTTCTTATTTCTGTTTTGTTTTTTTTAAGTTAGCTTTCTTTTTCTTATCCTTTTGGATTAGAGTTACTAGCTCATTCTTTCAAAGTCATTAATTCCTAATTTCTAAAGTTCAGGGATGTTCATGGCCACTATTTCACATAAAGGTTGAAATATTTATGGTAATTTGATTATTCTGTTTCTACTCTGTTGACATACTTCCACAGCTTTCAAGTCTTCAGGCAACTGTATAGGAGAGGAGGATGTAATCACTGTATTTGCACTGAGTCAACAAAGGTCTTATATATTTTCCTCTTTAATACATTGTTATGCTTCAACCAGTTTATGAGTATTTTGTTTCATTTTGCTGTTGCCTTCATGGTAAGCACATTCTACAAAACTCATGCTAAAATAGATGAATTAGTCTTAAAGGTGTCACAAGACTCCTTCTAACAAGGCCTCTGTCCTTGAAAACTGTGGTCCATCAAGTTTATTTTAAAGGCTAAGACTTATTTACTCAGGCTTGTTCACACTACACAATTATACTGATATGATTCTACTTTGCTAAAGCAACATCCCATAGAAACCTGGGATTAGTGGTTTGGTAAGTCACTACAGCTCTCTGGCTAAGAATTCTAAACAATCTCCAGATCTCCTATGATATGATGGAATCAGAATGCTGTATAGTATGTATAGTATGAAAGAGCTGCTATTATTATTCTGAGATCTCTCAAATCCATTTGGAAGGAGAAGCATACTTTTAAAAAATATGTTCTTAATTTTCTAGAATATAATAGAACCGTGAGTTAGAAGGCCAACTTCCCAGCAGTACTCCTGCTTTGGAGGTACAAAAGTTGGAAGCAAACTTAGGTTTAAGTTCCTGGAAGAAGCTTTGGATCTGAGGAATTCTTTAGTTCTGTTGATTAAGTGTTAAAAAGTCTGCATTGATGGAAGTGTGAACCTCTGGTCCCAGTTGGGCTTGGTATTTTTTGCAAAGACCAACCCTAAATACTGGCATGAGGGAAGTATCACTTTGTTTAAATGGCAGTATAAGAACTGAATAAAGGTCACATTAAATGTAGAACGTTGCTAAGAGCAATACAAAACCTACCGCATGGCAAGATGAGGGCTGCCACTCTCAACTGCCACTGCCCTGGTCTTGGAGGGAAAGAAGAGGAGGCAGACATAGTTCTATTATGCTTAGGCCCAAAACCAGATGAAAGGCCCTTTCTTGACTCAACTGCAGTATCAGCTGGACTTGCACCCCCTCACACACTACCATCTCCTTTACCTTTTGCATCAAGTCTTAATTAGATTGTAAAAAGCCTGAACTAGCTGTTTTGCTGTTCTTTTACTTGTTAAGCACCATGTTCAGTGATGGTGCTAAATACCAAGTTAACAGACCCTCCCTTTTGTGGGAGCTGGGGAGGAAGACCCTAGCAAAAGTAGGAAAAGCAGAAATATAAACCTGAGAAGCACACCTTCTTGAGGACTTTATAGGTCCTCCAGCATGATTCTGTGGTTCACTTCTAGCATAAGTAGACCAACATAAATCACATTAGAGGACCTAGAGTACATATTTTTATGTGGCAGAGGCAAATAAAGTAAGAATTTTCTAAATAAATAAAATGAAATAAAATGAAATGAAATGAAATAACATGCAAATAATCAAATCTGTGAATGTTGAACATGCAAAAGTTGGGGGCTGATTGTACTGTGAATGTATCTTCTCAACAGAATGGACACAGATACAAAAAGATGAGCACACATACACCCCCTTCCTCTAGTCATACACAAACTCCTACCAGGCTTGTGTCTGAATCTGGGAGCTGTTTATTACATTGGAAGACACTGAATTATTGCTTCCCCAGATAAAGTGGAAGAAGTAGGTGGCTATAAAGGAAAGAAGATGTGAGGAGAGAAAAGAGAAGCAAGACTTACAGCTAGTCTATTGCTGTGTTTGACTGTAAATTAAAGTAGGAAAAACGCTTGGTAGCATATATGAAAACGTGGCCTCCTTTTAATATCATTCCAGTTTTTGCACCTCTTTCTTAGTATCACTGTAGTCCTCATCACACCCCAGTCTGGACAGAACCAGGTTGGAAAAGGCTGTGTTAGGCTGTAGCCTCCAAAACACTATCACTAGTGAACAATCATGTCCCTGTAGACAGAAACAGTGATACATCTTGGCACAGAATGACCTCCTGAGATACAGTGACACATAAATATGTTTTCTAACATATTCTTGCCAATTCTTATGTGCTGCTTCTTTCAATTTCAGAAATATATTCAGAACACACAGTCAGTCAGGTTTCAACTTGAGACATTACCAGCTTGTTAGGATAGCTTAGCAACATTATAAACTACGTTCCGTTACTGAATACTGAACAGGTTACTTACAACGTGAGACTTTCTCCCTCAGCTCCAAAGCACTATCAACAATATTTGTTGGTATGAATGATAGTTATTATCATGAATCCAGAAGGAGCTATACAATCTGTAGCACCAGTGCACACATCCCAAGCCACAATGTACTTTCTTTCTTGGAAGTGCAATTGTTTCTTTACATATTTAAAGTTTAGACTAAATGAAATGCCGGTAGATCCTGTTTATACTCCCATGCAGTTTCCAATTTAAATATTGTCCATACCAATTTAAATATTGTCCAGTATACAGGCCTGACCTACAGAGGCAGATGTTCCTTTATATGAGAGGAATCCCTCCTCCTCACCACTTGTTACAGAGAGGGGCTCTCAAAATATTATGATGTGACACAGGGAGGTGTGCAGTTCAAGGGAAACACAGTTAGCCCTCCACATTTGCAGGTTTGACTTTCATGGTTTTGATTGTTTATGAGTTTCTTTGCCCTCCCCATCCCAGGAGTTTCTTTTCTGGGGGTACCTTCCATCTTGGTGGCTCTGATCAGGCTGTGCAGTCCTTTAAAAACTCATCTGTTCCTGTTCTTCCTCCACTAGCTGCTGCCTGACCAGCTAAGAATGGCTCACAGCCCAATTTCTCAGCACCTTAAACCCCCGACACACACACATCCAAGGAAAAAAAGAGAGGAAGAGAGAAGAAGTACAGGGCCACCATGTCAAACCCCTTCTCCTTTCCCTGACCTGAGCCCTTTTTGCACTGCATTTCCGATGCAAAAGGCCCTCCTTGAGCGTCACGTAAATGTGAGGAGCGGTCCACACGATGCACTCACATCTACGTGACACTCAAGGGCCTGACATGGATGGTGCACACATTTTTGCACTTCGGCTTGAAGCCGAAAATGCTGAGTGGTCGGACATCGCTTCGGGGCCCCGCACAACATGACCTTGATGTGCAGAGCCTTGGGAGCCGGGCCGGTCACGCTTCCTGTCCACTGCAGGCTGGGAAAGGTCCCAGGCTGCACTGCGAAAGGAAGAGGTGGGCGCTCTCACGACCAGGAAGCAGCTGCGGAGCCAATGGGACCGGGATGCAGAGGCCTCTCGCTGGAGGCTGCTCAGCGTAGCCCCGACCTCAGCTTCCCAAAGTGTAAGGTGCAAAAAGGGTCCTGGTTTGGATCCTGGGTGCCCATTCTCCACACCATGCCTCAGCCCCCTTCCTGCAGACACACACACGCACGCACGCACGCACGCACGCACACACAGACATTTCTATATTTACAATCTTTCTACTTTTGTGATGGGCCCTTGTACCCCTAACCCTAACTAATGTGGAGGTCCAACTGTAATTCAAAGTAGGCAAGAATAGCTTGAAACAAATGGATTGAGCAAACTACAAATCATTGAGCAAACTACATTTGCATAATTAAGGGCAATTCACCCCCACCAAACACAGCTCACAATCTAGGCTTCTGAGAAAGGTCTGTAGTGAATGGCAGGACAGCTCCACAGCATAAAGCAAAATCTTGCTCCCAAAACTTTGGCTACCATTTATAATTTTTAAAAAAGATCACAGAAAAGTCAAAAGCATGAAAATATTCACTTCATGACTTATCAAGCAGTTGCATAAAGTTCAAAAATCCAATAACATATGCCTCTTTGCAACTTAACAGTAACCAGTATGGAGGTTAATTAATTAAGGTTTAATATGATGTCCTGGGCTCAGGAAGTCTCCAAATAATTAAAATAGATTTAAAAGGAGGGAAAGAAAGAAAAAGAAAATGGGCTTTGAATAGAACATTTCTGCTCAGACTTGTTTTTTATAGAGGGGAAAGAGATCTCAAAATTCAGACTTGCCAGTCCGATAATGAGCACAAAGCAATAAGCTATAGAGATTGCGCAGCAGTAATGGAACTGAATAAATTTTTTTTAAAAAAAGCCAATGAAATGGGACAATTTGGGTTGTCTCATTTTAGATTTTGCACTTCCTCTTCTGATTTCTTCTGTCATTAGGAGGAAGAGTCTTAGTAAGGTTCAGTACACAAGATCTGTATTTTTTTTTAATTTCCCAGTGTAAAATAAGTATTTCTAGAGAATAAATTTTAGGTATAAATAAATTTATATGATTAGCCAAGAAAAACAATTAATGTTTTTTCAGCTGGGTTTCAATTCTCCCCACAAATTACTGGTACATTTTTTTCTCCCAACTGTGCCAGCTTCTTTAAACTAACAGCAACTGATGATTGTGTTGTTAAACTCTACAGCAACTACCATTTATAAGAAAAGGGCATAATTTCATAATTATAAGTACACTTCTATCAGGCTGTTTGAGAAGCTGTTCCTATAGCGAACAACCATTTTATGGCTTTATCTCCCTTTTTAAAAAGCCCCTATGAAATCAGAATAACAGTAAATATTATCCCCCAGCACTCAGGAAATTGATGGCCTATTTTTCAGTTTTGGTAAGTTAATATACAACTTAGAGTAGAAAGTACTTTTCATACAGAAAGCATAGTTTTTAATTACTCAATTTGCAATTACCATTTATTTACAAGATAGTTTGTCAAAACTGACCACACACAAAGATACAAGAATGTTTCCTTAAAGGGGGGGCAGTAGTAGTAGTAGTAGTAGTAATAGTGAATATCATAATAAATATTTGCTGCATTCTGCATTACAAATATCCCACTCAGCTGAGGATAACAGAAGCAGTTTCTAGTATATCATAACTCTCTCACATTGTTTGTTCACCATAAATATACAAGAAGAGGCGGAGTCCAATGATGACCACATCAGGTTAAGTCTTCAGTTAGCCATGTTTCTGTTCCGATATTGTTAAAAAAGTTTTGTAAATGATCTTCACAAATTTTTAAAAAGAGCAACATGATTGAGATTTTATAGCCAATACCCCCCAAGAGCTGATACCCCTAAAGCATGCTATATGTGCAAAAAATAAGAACAATATATGACTTTCTAAAAACAACTGAGCTTTAATACATTCTTGAACACTTGCATGTTATCATATAAGTTCCTCCTTTCTGCAAATCTACTCCAGTGTTTTAACCATTTCATTTTTTCCTTCACAATAACTGCAAAAAATCTGTTGCCTTCCCTTCTCTCTGGGGAGAAAGAATTCTTCACATCATGGTCATTTTTCACTGTGATTACTCTAATTTTCTCAGTGGCTTCCTATCTCCTTACCTTTTCAATCAAGTCAAAATGCCTCAACAAAACTATTTTTTCTTCCTTCACTTCAGTTGTGCTATTACACTTGAAGGCATCACACTGGCTCTTCTTTGTTCTTCTCATCCACTCCTTGTTCTTACTTTTAAGGCTCTTCACCAATGTACCCTGATTACATTTCTACCATCATGTTCCCTTCATCATTATCCTGTTATTCTACTGAAGCCTGAATACTCTGCAACCTTTGCTTCTTTCTTCCATCTCACTTTTGTGCTACACTATTCCTTATTCATGAAGTGGCTTTCTTTCACAAATCAACTTAAGCTGCTCCCCTTCCCCCCTTTTTCCCTTCAAATTACAAAGTACTAAAAAAACTCATACCACCCCAAATTTCAAAGGATTTATATCTTTGCCCTTCCATTTACAAGGGAGCATACAATAAATTTAATGGAGAATATATAAAATTAACAAACACTACAAATTCTAAAACTAAGATAAAAGTCGTGCATAATACAAACAAATCACTAAGAAAACGCTAAAGCAATGACAGCAACACTAATGTAAAAAATTAGTTAAAAGCTTTAAAGAAAAGGATGGTCCTGACAAGCTGTGTTAAAGGCATTAATGATGGTGCCTGGGCAATTTCCCTAGAACCTTCCCTAAACTCAAGAAGTCACAGAAAGAAAGAAAAAAGCCCTGTCTTCATAATCACCAAGCAAAAGCAAAGGGACCCAGGAGTGAGGGGAATTAAGCTTCAGATCTTAAAGTGATGGACAGTTATGTATGGAAGAGAGTAGCTATTCAGGTACCATGATCACAGAACACATAGAGAAGGCATGGGAATGATGCAGTCTTTCAGATGCAGGTGGACCATAACTGCCATTACTTACCACTGTCTATGCTGCTGAGATGACTGGAACTTGCACCCCACTTAACACCTGGAAAGTCAAAGGATTATCATCTCTGATTTAAGGAATTAAATATACCTTGAATCTTCTGTGGAAACAAACCAGAAGTAGAAGAGCTCTTTCAAAACTGGAGAAATACAATTTTTCTATGAGGCTATAAACAAGCGAGAGGCAGTGTGCTATAGTGGTTACAGCACTGGACTACAATCCTGGAGATCAGGGTTCAATTCCCCACACAGCCATGGAAACTCACTCTCAGCCCCAGGAAACCCTGTGACAGGGTTCCCTTTGGGTTCCCATACGTCAGAAACAACTTAGGCATGCAGCAACAACAACAGTATAGGCAAGCTTCTGAGCTCTGTATTATAAATGAAGCATTTTTCAAGGACAGCTCCATCTATGAGGTGTTACAGTAATGAAGACTGAAAGTTAGCAAAACATGGAGAATTGTGGCAATCCATAGAATCACCTCTTTTCCAGGAAGATGCACAATTGCATACTAAGTAGAATTGATAAAAGGACTTTGAACTACAGAGACCAACTAAACTTTCCTGTGAGCAAAGCTAGATTAGATAAATCTCACACTAAAGAAAAAAAAATGGAGAGAAATTCCATAATACTGTACCTGATATTAAAACACATTCATGTTCCCAACTGTGTCACTTCTCTTTCTCTCTCTCATCTCCCTATTTGTAGTGTCATCCTGTGTTTTCAGATCAAAAACCCAAAACCCAGAGATCATAGATTATCTGAGAGTGACAAAATCTAACTGAACAAATCCCATGTGGAAGTCAGTTTTGATTAACTCAAACGAAACTAACTTCTTCTGGATCCAAGCTCATGTTGCGAATCCTATACAGTGACTAATAGTTTATTAGGTTTAATAACAATGCAACAAGCTATTCATTACAATTAATTAAAATTCCACCACTCTTTAGTAGTAACATAAAATTTTGTGTTCTCTCATTCTTACACAAAAGAAAGGATAACTCCTGGAATACGCCTTCTGATAGACAAGGACACAAAGGCCATTTCCGCACTACACTGCTATAGTGCTATTATTCCACTTTCAACATCCTGTGGAATTCTGGGGTTTGTAATACTGAGGCCAACTAGCTCTCTGGCTGAGAATTCTAAAGGCTCTTCCTTAAACTGCAAACCCCAGGATTCATACGATGTTGAAAGCGGAATAATAGCACTGTAACAGTCTGGTGCAGAAATGGCCAAAGATTTAGGCAATCCCCAATCATTACATGCACTTTGGGAACTATTAGTCTGCACAGAAATACACATTGTTCTACACAAAATACACTGTTCCCTGCACAGGAAATACAGTTTCTACACATAAAGATGTTCTGCACTGAAAAACCAATTGTATTTCTGTGTAGACAAAAACAAAAACAAACAAATAACGAGGAGTTGTCTGGTCATTTCCTGTTTTGAAATAAATCCCATTCTGGCCTGGAACAGATGGTGATATAGAAAGCATAGCAACATAACAAGTAATGCCTCCCAAGAGGCTTTGGAGTGTGTTGCTGGACATCAAGGGGAAGAATTTTGTGGGGTTGGGGTGAAAATGGGATGCCAGACTTTCAAATCCACAGGAAACCATTCTAAGCATCCAACTCATGGCAATTGCTCATCTCTGGAAGAATGCCTTTTGTTGTACTCCTTTCTTCAAACATTTGTCATGTTTCTAGTGTAACTACGAAATCTACTTCCAAAAAAATTTGTGCGGGAAATGAACACCAGAGAAGCTTTAAAATGCAAGTTTTAGTTAAGAGTATCCGATACTATTGCTAGCTTTTAACTAGATAGCTGTCTGTTTTTCATTCTGAGGTGAATCAGTTATAATAAAATGGTGGTGCCAATCCAGCTTTTTCAAGTTCATATTCAATTACAAATGCTGTGTAGTTCAACATTAACAAAAAAGTATAAACACAGATGGATGAAAAACAAATTTAATTATAAGGAAGGAAATGTTTTCAGTTCTTAGTTCACTTTCTTTTATACACCTCATTTTATTTGTTGAATTTCCAACCTTCCAATCATATTAGCACACGTCAATGTACAAGAAATACTATGTCATAAAACATAACATCTTAGAAGATGGGGACTTTCCTAACTCAGAATCAGATATTTGGGAGGGAGAACCTATATACAACTGTACCTGCAACGTAGGCAATAGATTCTGACACACTGAAACTCAGGAACTTCATTTAAAAATTTTAGATGTCAACCATCTACTAGTCACCTACTTTTCTAGAGAAACAACTGGTGTAAAAATCGTCCTAACCAATCTGTTGCATTTGGACCTAAGTACTTTTGTGCCTCACAAATGTAATGCAGTAGGAGAAAGAAAATGTAGTTCTGCAGTTGAAATTTGACACAGATATCAGCCAACGAGTCCTGCCAGGAAGGACAAGGGGAAATAAGTGACATCATGAGAGAAGTGAATGGAAGTATTTGGTGTAGACATCCACAGAGAGCTCAACAGAACTCACCCAACACTTTTATTATTATCTATCTGGCTGATGGTTCAAAGTCACAAAAAGGAGAAGTAGCAAACTCAAACTCTGCCTTTTTCTTTATGTCATTAAACCAAATACAGCAGTCCACAAACACAGAACTACTTGAGATTGGAATATTTTTTTTAATTTATTTGCCATTCCCACACACTATTTTTTTTAAAGTTACTTGCTAACATTATTTGCTGCTGAACTTAATATGTTTCTTTTCAGCCATCTCTTAATTATATTTTTAGACATATAAAAATATAAAAATGGCCAAAGTTCCCCAAAATAACTACCAAAAGCAATGTTTTCTAAGTATTATTCCTTCTACGAAATAAAGTTATGAGTTTTAAAGGGTTTTTGTTTGTTTGTTTGTTTTTGAGAACATTATCATGCTCCCGTTAGCCAAAATGCTAGCCAACATGTTAAAGATTAACCTAAGTTCTTACAACATATTGTTTCCAAATATTTTACAGAATACATGCTTAATATTACTATACTGTCTTAATATAAAGCTGGTACCTCTATTAAATATCATACAAAAGATCTCCAGGTACAGCTAAAAAAGTAAAACTGCAGCCACTTTACAATACTGACCTATAAGGATCAGTGATCTGATCCAGAATGAGGCAGCTTCCTACATTACTAAATAGAAAATCAAATCTTGTACTACAATCAACACACTCAGTAAATCACAATACACCACAGAAACCAATCTATATAATTTGATTTTTCAAAACTAGGTCAGGCCTGGAGGAAACCATTTGGGAATATCAGAAATCTCTAGGAAAGGCTAGGAAAGAATCCCACCTGAAAGCCTAGATAATTACTGCCAGTATTGGGCTAGGTGATGTCAGTGACGTTTGGAAGCTTCCTATGTTCCCATGAACATAGGAATACAACAGAGATGGCATTCTCATGTGTTATTTCAGCATCTGCAAGCCTTCTGGTTGTGTTTTAAACTTGTCACTCACCCAACAGTCTGTACTTTAAACAAACAAGAGGTCTGAGTTGTTTTGAATGCTCATCACCTATTGCAGCAAAAGCACATCAATTTCAAGGACTTATTCCCTGAACAGAATTGAGCTCTGGCAGCAACATCTTTTTGAAGGAAGAAATGCCAGCAGTGGGATAAAAGGTGGCTTAATGCCATGCTTCAAATATTCAAAGGGCCATGTATGCTTTTACTTAGGAGGACATATAGCTAGTTGTTTTTTTTAATGGCACCTTCTATGAAGCAATATACAATTATACTTATTTTCTTTATCTCTTTCTAGCCATTCTCCTGCCATTTATTCTATTTCAAATAGGAAAAAAAAATCAGTGCATGGAAACACAACTCGCAGCTGAGATTCCTCTTCTTGGCAGCTATCTAGAGATCTTTTTAAATCAGTCCCAGGGACTTCAGAATAGCATCATGGCTTTTCAACTCTGCTAGGTTATCTGAAAGTGTCAATGACTTGCTTGAGACTCCCTCAGTGGATTTCGCTGCTTGGCAAGGATTTGAATCTGACTTCTTCACCATTCAGTGCCTACACCCCAGCCACCGCAGTACAAGCTTGCTTATGATAGGCGATAAATCTAATTTGTCTAATCCCCATTTGTCATGGAGAATAAGGCAATGAATTGTGACTAGTCATGGCAGCTATATACTACTTCCAAGATCAGAAGCAGCATCTCTCTCAGCTACTGCTGAACTGCCAGGGGAGAAGAAAATTGCTCATGGATCTCCTATAGCACTAAACTAGCCACTGTGAGTAAACAAGATACTGGTCCATCTAATCTTTTTTTTTTTTTTTGACCCAGCAGGATTCCAGTTGTTTTCTTGTACCACTATATCCAAAATAGTACAACAGTTAATGAAAAAAGGTCATTTGGTATTTCAGTCAAGTGTCCTCAGCCCTTTACAATTAAAATTAAGTTTGGGGGACGAAGGCCCCATACCATTTGTCTAGCCAAATCTAACTACAAAACTTAAGAATCCTGAAAACCTACTCCTGACAAAAGCAGTCCCCCAAGCAAAAACAGTTTATGATACAGCATAGAGAACATGTATGCACAGAAAAGAATTATGATTGAAGGCAGTTCTTTTAGTCTGAGTTTTCTTTTCAAGCCTGCCTTTTTTTATTTGTATTTTAATGCTTTAATGCTTTATGCACATTTAACATTGTTCTTGGACACACACATATATATGGGATTCCATAATAATCTTCAATCAATTCTAGGAGTCCAAAGGTAGCCAGGTAGCCAGATAGAATGATGGATTCTGATAATTCACCAGAAAACAGATCTTGAACTTGTGGTTGGATTTGGAGAAATTAATTAAAACACTACCCCAGTCTGTAGTGGCTGTGAAATAGGTAAACCTGTATTAGATAGGAAAAGGAGCTGGAAATAAAGACTAGTATCATACTATCTTGATACAATAATGGGTACAACTGTAATTCTCTGTATAGTTGTGGTCATATCTCAGAAAGCATCTATCAATGATCTACTTATGTTATTCTATCATTTAGCTTCATTAAATAATCTCACATGCTGTTTTATTTATTAAAATATTTATGTCTCATGCTATAATATGGATTTTCAGGGTAGTGTAAAACCAGAATCAATATAAAGAATTTAAAACAATTAAATTCAAAATAATAGAGAATAAATGTTAAATATTTTAGAAAATTGTAGGGATCTGAAGCAGTAGCATATTGAGAGTCAATGCAACTCCTGTAAAACTAGAGTTGCAGGGCTTCTACAAGATATCTCAAAATATCTAATACATTTTGTGCCTGTTGCTGCTTCTGAGTTATCATCAGGGGGAGCCCCAAGAAGAGTATATTGCAGTGGTCTAATGAGGGGGTATCAGTACTTGAACTTCTGCTACTAGTCTATCTCAGTCCATGAAAGTCCACAGACCAGTTTAAGTTGGCCTCAAGCACGCTAGACCTTGTGCACACTCCAGTGAAAGGAGTATGCACTGGGGGGAGTGAAATCCCATCCTGGACAAACTGTTTACCAAATTTCCACATCCGAGAATCAAAATTCATGGGTTTGTTTGCATTCAACCAGCCTACGACAGCATCAGAGACACTTATCCAGCATCTGCAAGTCCCAACTGACAGTGACAACATGGAAAGACAGAACAAAGTGTTATCAGCATAGTGATGGTATCTAAACCCAAAACTCCTAATGGCCTCACCCACTCACTTCATAGAGACATTAAACAGAAAGCGGTATAGGATGAAACCCTGTGGCATCTCATAGCGCAACAGCCACAGAATTGAACAATAATCACTCAACAGCACTTTTTGGAACCAGATCTGTGGAAAGGAGCAGAACTGCCATAAAAAAAATTGCCTTCTACTCCCATCCCACAGAGCTGGCCAAGTAAGATACCATGTTCAAAGTCATCATGAACCACTGAAGGTTGAGGAAGTTCAACAGAGTAGCACTCCCATACTTTTCACATGGAATAAGCTTGCAGTCAGGGAAATTAAGGTTGTTTCAGGATCACATCCTGGCCTGAAACCAGAATGAAAGGAGTCCAGATAAACTGTTTCTTTTACAGATGTCTGATGTTGCCAGACACCTTGCTCCCAAAAGTGATATTAACAATGATCACTAGTCAAGGGAGGTCTTCTTCAACACAGTGTGCACCACACCCTCTTCAAAGTGGCAGATTCCACCCCATAACTAGACAAGGCATCTACCATTCCCTGAACCCATCTGATCAATCCAGACAAGATCGGCAAGGGACAAGAGTCTATGTGGGGCAGACAGACTGACTCATCAAACCTCCACTCCACACACATCATCAGGCTGAAACAACTTAAACTGATACCTAGAAACTTGATTAGATGAAACACTGGTCATTTCCCCAGTTTCTATGGTAACAAGGTGTCAAGTTCTGAATGAATAGAAGCATTTTTTTTCCTTGAAGAAACTAGCAAATTTGTCACAGCAGGTGATCAAGGCTTCTGCTCCTAGTCTCTCAGGGCTTGATTCCAACAGGCTCTTCAACCACTCAGGACAATTCCACTGGGGAATATGTCAAGGATGTAACGATTAGGTGAAGTCTGACTTATCCCAACTTCACTGTGAATAATAGGCAATGCAAAGAATTTTTGCTAACCTTCAGTTGTATTCTTGCATTATGAAAGGGAAAAAGCTTTTTGCCTACCACTTTTTCCACACAAATCCATGGATGCAAAAAAGGCAATCCAAATGATGAAGGAGTCAGAGCACAGGTGAGCAAAATGTGGCCCTGGGGCTGTGTGTGGCCCCTCAATGATGTTTTTGTGGCCTTTGACCCCTCCAAAATCCCTAGATTGACCTTCTTCTGGCCAAATTGAGAAAGACAGAGAGAATGTTGCTCCTGGAAGCCTCTTTAAACAGGTTAGCCTTTAAATAGGTTGCAAGGCTTCTGTGAAGTGTTTAATATCAACACACACACACACACACATATTACTGAGAATCCAACTACCCTTTTTTTTAAAATGGTAGTTCACGAAGACCCTTGAGGGTTCTGGGAAATAAGAGTGCCCCCCCCGACCTGCCACAGTTGCCCACTCCAGGGTGAAAGCAACTGAGGCAAGGTTTCAATATTTGGGGCTGTTTTTCTTAGAAAAAAAAAGGGTGAATAAGGAAGGAAATGACAGATGTGCACAAAATTAGAGATGGTGTGGGGAAAGTGCACAGTAAGAAAACATTTCTTCCTCTTTTATATAACTAGAATGTGAAGTCATTTACACGGTGTTACATTCAGGGTAGATAAAAGAAAACACTTCTTCACACTACACATAGGTAAATTATGGCACTCACTCTTACACAATGCAAGGTTGCTAGGTAACATCATTGAGAGGGTGCTATTAAATTTGTATATTGCTTGTGGGTTTCCCTTAGGCATCAGTGGACATGCTGCAAAAACAGAATATTTCACTCAATGGGCTTTGGTCTATTTCAGTATAGATATTCACATATTCTTAGAATTCATGCAAATCAATCTGTGTCTATAGTTATCAAAATGTGCCATGTATACAGACGATATATGCAGGAAAGAGATGGCATGTAAAATATGAGCTACCACCATCGTACAGTCTCATCTTAATATTGTCAACTCCATTCAGTCTCAAATTGGAAGCTACTCATAACTTCTTCTCACTCTACCCATCACACAAGAGAAGTTTGGGTGAATTTACAGAATCAACACTACTTTAACTCTTGGCTTACAATAAACATAAATGGAACCCCGATATTACACATCTAAGGATTTAATGGGTTACTCTGCAGGAAATCCCCATTATCAACACTGAAAAGACATCTGAACAACAGGAAAAAAAAGTTGCACTGTGATAAATTTTCAAATGATTCATATGGGATTTCACAAGTTTACAGCAATGCATCACCTGTTTAGTTCATCAAAGGATGATCCTACGAATGAGCATCTGGTGTTTGGAGATACAACTATTTTAGATGGCGTGGCTAAATATAGACTAGTAGAGAGCTTTGTTCGTGTCACTGGTTATTTGTCTCTATAATTGATTCCTTTCACAATGCCAAGTGACGATAATTGTTTTTGAATGTTATGGCAACCTTACTCATTGTGTTCTCTAAATGAAAACTAATGGATACATGGTTGCACCATGCTTTTGAGAAGAAACTAGATGTTAGCTTTTGGGGCTTCATTGTCTACTTATTGTGCATATGAGCTTGTGGAATGGTCAAAGTTTACTTTGTTGCTTCCTTGTTGTTGTCAGAATACAGGTACCTTTGTTTTGCTAGTATGTTTCTCTCCCAACAAACCAGACAGAGAGTCCAGGGCTTGTTTTAGATTCTTTTTGTTGGGAGGTAAACAAACCAAGGGGGAGAAACTGCCTGGATTCAGACCACACCATAAATGAACCATGGAGCAAAGTTCTGTACTGTGTTTGGCCTTTTAAAGCCACTCCAGATGCAGGTGAGAGCAACATACCAGTACATTAGTGGTACGCAGCAAGCCCTGCAGTTCTTTGGCTTGCTGCATTGTACAAACACATCCATTAACTAATGCAGTTAGTTTAAGTTCAGAATAAATGGTTTCTGATCATCTAGGGTATGGATGGGGGAGCATTCAAGTAAATTGATTCTGATTTAGTGTTAGATTATGCTACATTATGATTTAGTATTATGTCCAAACTAGACCACAGAATAAGAATTCTCTGGTGATAGAGCACCTTCTTCAGACTCTTAAGGTGAACAATTTAAGTGGAAATAGGTATCAATTTTAAATGTTTGTGCAAGAAATGCATACACAGTTGCAAAAAAGCAACAGCTCTGACAAACTAGCAGCACAAGCCATACACGTAAGTGTATTTATATATAGAAAATGCCAGTAACTAAAGACATGTGATGGTTCTGAAGTCCCAAGGCACACAGACCATGCTTTCCTTCAAAATGCTCATGTCAATAGCCTCATCTAAGCTAAGTACATTGAAAAGTCCATAATGGACTCCTTTTCAGGGTTTTGAAAACATTTTATAAAAGCTCTAAGTACTTCCATTGGAATATGAATTATTTCTTGAAAACAGTCAAATCAAACTTGGTGTGTTATAGTAAAGCAGTGGAAATGGTTAAAATAGACTTCTCTGCTACAATTGGATCTAAAGAAGCCTTCAAATAAAAAGGATAAAAGAAAACACAAACTGAGCTTCCTAACACAATAACTCATGGTAGAAGAGTGGCTAAATGATTATCCAATCTGAAAAGTACTTGAACAATATTAACGGTTTTAATGGTATGTAGCACTAAATTATTGAACTATTCTTGACTTATGTCCTCTTGACAAGGACAGCACTACTTGCAACCTGAAGAAATGCTAGCCCTTTCAGATCTATGCCAATTATGTACAGTGATGTAAATGCTTCAACAGCATGGCATTGTTTTAACAAAGGCAAAAGAAGATGGAACTGTGGGAATGGCAGGTGAGATGTGAGACATTGTTAATCCTATGTTTGTTCTGATATGGAGCAATATTATATAAGTAAACAAGGTGCTACGAACAAAAACACCCTAACTGAACTTAATGAGAAAGACTTTCCCCACTTCCTACTTAGTCATGATGGAGAATAGGATTCTGATCAACAGATCTCATATGTCAAAGCGCAAAGCTTGGGACTGCATCAGTCTGTCCTTATAGCTACAAACCCTGAGACATGTCAGCCAGAAACTTTATTATAGGCATCCAAATAAGAACTGAAATTACTCTTGTAAGTGGAGATGCAACATCAAGACATTCCATACACGTAAGCAGGATGAAAGGGGCCAACCACAGAATGGAGAACATTCTTGCTATCCTTGTACCTGTCCCCAAGCTTATGAAGTGCTAAAACATTTTCTCTCCATGTGTACATACTGGATGATGATGCACTGTGTTGAGAAAGAGACCTGTTGGGCATAACCCCTCTCCTCACAAATGGAAATAAATTTCTCACCAGACCTTAATAAAGGCAATGGAGATCACACCAAGCTATGTACGCTTCTTTTATGTGCACCTAGACCTTTTTGATGTGCCTTTTTGTCTGAGCTTCTGTGTTTAATATCTGCATTTTAATTGCTTTAGTTTTAAAGGTTCTTATTGTTGTTTATCTGTGAGCTACATAGAGAATTTGTGTTTCTAAAACTCTGCCCAAAGAACTTGAGTAAATAAAATAAATGCTGTCACCTCTGTTTCCAGGAAGAGAAGCAGAGGATTCTTTCTCCACTCATGTCTTGAGTGGCTGACTCCTATCATTATAAATTAACCTCGTATAGGATTGACCAAATTTGACAGTCATTTTAGTAGCTCCAAACCTAGAAGGCTCTATGCTCCACCTACATCGCCCCCTCCCAGTTTCTTGGCTACTGTATTATATTACAGGTTTGGTTCTCTTCAGAAGCCAAACAACTCCAAAGAGAACCTTGTTATACTGGAAGAACAACTTAAAGGAAGATTAATGCAGCAGAAAATACTCTATTTTCTTCCAAATTTGAAGTGTTTATACAAAGCAAATCTGAATAAATTAACTTTTTGCTGTGTGCTTTCAATTCATTCTGACTTTTGGTACATCTAAGACAAATGTATTAGGGGCATTTCTTGGCAAGATTTGTTCAGAGGAAGTTTGCCATTGCCTTCCTCCGCGGTTGAGAGTACATGACTTGCCCAAGGTCACTTTGCCAGTGGGTTTCCACGGTCAAGCATGGATTTGAATCCTGGTCTTCAGAGTCCTAGACCTACACAGAAACCACTACACCCCGCTGGCTCTAAATAAATGAATTAAGATAAGTACAATATTTGGTGGGAAGGTTAGGATATACACCAAACTTTCTGATATTCAACTGGTCAGGAAAACAGGTGATTGAAGTTTAAAAGTTAACTTGAGAGCAAATCTGCATTGTTATCAAATCTACATTGGTATCTGCTACATGTATCTCAGAAGCAGACAGAAGGAAGAGAGAAGAGGGAAGGAAACTATTTACTCTGAATTTTTTATAGGCAACTTAATAAACTAACTATGTTCCTTCAAGTGGTGACCATTGGTGTGCACTATCATATTGGGTTTCACTGAGATGCAGCTTATAGAATGAGACTTCTTTTCATATAGGCCAAATCTCTGTGAGACATACCACTGTGAGACATAGTACTTTTTGGGCAATATCTGTCCTGAACAGACCTCACCTGGCTTTTCAGCAATAGTGGAATGGAGTAGTGGAACTGAGAAGACAGAAGATGTACCTACAATAGTTAGAAGATGCTGAACAACCCACCAGCCTTGCAGAATGCTAGCGCTTGAAGGTGCAAGTGGCCTCCTGCCAAAGAAATGCAAGCTTTAGGGCCCAGAAGAACCACATTCCTTAGGACCAATATGGCTCTTAGAAGCAAAGAGTACAAGGACGCTGGAACCCTGAGAAATATTCTGCTTACAGCTAGGCCTGGGTAGAATCCTGGAAGATCAGGCTACTTAATCCTCTCTTTCTGATCTATGTTATTCTAGAATAACACAGGTCCTAAGCTCTGTATAACCTAGATTTCCTACCTCAGACTCCTAGCTATCATATTTGCCTTGTTCATGAGACCCGACTCATATCTTTTTTTTTTTTTTTTTTTGAATCCCTTTCTAAGTTTGATCTCACACTGTTTGGAACTCTGCATTTCAGGTGGCCCTGCCACCCAAGGTTGCCTATGTCCTTGGGGACCTGACCATCCCATAATGTATTTTGACTTACCTTCTCCA
The DNA here is from genome assembly GCA_948472985.1 of Iguana delicatissima. Classification (NCBI taxonomy): domain Eukaryota; kingdom Metazoa; phylum Chordata; class Lepidosauria; order Squamata; family Iguanidae; genus Iguana; species Iguana delicatissima. The sequence continues at coordinate 152,819 of CAOKZL010002376.1, read as the reverse complement.
CTGAGGAAGATCCTCTGAGCTTTGTCAGGAACAAGCTGTTCCCAAACCAAGCAAACAAGTTCTAAGTCATCTCCAGTCTAGAAACTCTATAAACCTGGTTAAAAAGACAGATACCAAAACCAAAGAACTTCCACCAGAGTATGTTGGTGGGGGCAGACAAGAGCACTGCATAATCAGGATACCACCACCAAGAAGACCCTCTTCCATATCTCCTATACACAGAACCCTTATAAAAGACTGATTCCAATGGCAAGATACAGAAACATTCCCTTTAGCAAAACTTAGGTAGGTGCATGCAGGGAGCCATGCTCTTTCAATTGTCCAGTTCTAAAACATTTAGGCTTTATCTATTATTAATAACTCTGCCAAGACTGCAAGGTCCAACAGGTTCCTCACTTGCCTTGAAGACAATTTCATGATCCAGAAGGTGGAAGAGGCAACAAGGGGATCGGCTATTTTATATCTGATCCTGACCAACAGGGATGACCTAGTTGATGAGGTGAAGGTGGTGGGATCCTTAGGGGGACATGCATCCTAAACTTTAAGAAAGCTGATTTCTGTAAACTTAGGGAGTTACTTGCTGAAATCCCATGGTCAAGAATATTAAAAGGGAAAGGAGTTCATGATGGATGGGAGTTTCTTAAAAGTGAGATCCTGAAGGCACAATTGAAAACTGTGCCAATAAGGAGGAAAATGGCAGGTGTCTAAAGAAACCAGAATGGTTGACTAAAGAACTCTCAGCTGAGCTAAATGTTAAGAGAAACATGTACAGGAAATGGAAGATTGGTGAAACCACCAAAGAGGAATTCAAGCAAATAGCCAGGAGATGTAGGGAGAAGGTCAGAAAAGCTAAAGCACAGAATGAACTCAGGCTCGCCAGAGACATTAAAAACAATAAAAAGAGCTTTTTTAGATATGTCCACACCAAAAGGAAAAACAAGGAAATGATAGGGTCGCTGCGTGGAGAAGATGGCCAATTAATAATGGAGGGAAGAGAGAAGGCAGTTACTCAACACCTTCTTTGCCTCAGTTTTCTTCCAAAAGGATAGAAGTACTCAACCTGGGAAATGGGCAGCAGGTGAGAAAGGGGGGGGGAATGCAGCACAGAATAAGTAGAGAAGTAGTACAGGAATATTTGGCTAAACTAGATGAATTCAAGTCTCCAGGGCCAGATGAATTACATCCAATGATATTAAAAGAACTGGCAGAAGTCATTTCTGAACCACTCGCAGTAATCTTTGAGAACTCTTGGAGAACAAGAGAAGTCCTTGCAGACTGAAGGAAGGCAAATGTCATCCCCATCTTCAAGAAGCGGAAAAAAGAGGACCCAAATAATTAGCGCCCAGTCAGCCTGACACCAATATCAGGAAAGATCCTAGAGCAGATCATTAAACGGTCAGTTTGTAATTACTTAGAAAGCAATGCCGTAATCATGAGAAGTCAACATGGATTTCTCAAAAATAAGTCATGCCAGACTAATCTTATCTCCTTTTATGATGGGGTTACAAGCTTGATAGATGAAGGGAATGCTATAGATGTGGCATATCTTGACTTCAGTAAGGCCTTTGACAAAGTTCCCCATGACATTCTTGCAAAGAAGCTAATAAAATGCGGGCTGGACAGGGCTGCTGTTAGGTGGATTGGTAACTGGTTGACCGACTGAACCCAAAGGGTGCTCACCAATGGCTGCTTTTCATCCTGGAGAGAAGTGACTAGTGGGGTGCCACAGGGTTCTGTACTGGGCCCAGTGCTATTCAACATCTTCATCGATGACTTGGATGAAGGGGTAGAGAGCATGCTGATCAAATTTGCGGATGACACCAAACTGGGAGGGGTTGCTAATACCCCAGAGGACAGGACCAAATTTCAAAATGACCTTGACAGATTGGAGAGCTGTACCAAAGCTAACAAAATGAATTTCAACAGAGAGAAAGGTAAAGTCCTACACTTAGGCAGAAAAAATGGAATGCACAAATATAGGATAGGGGATATGTGGCTGGATAACAGTACATGTGAAAGGGGTCTAAGGAGTCTTGGTAGATCACAAGCTGAACATGAGTAAGCAGTGTGATGAGGCAGCCAAGAAAACCAATGCAACTCTTGGTTGCATCAATAGAAGTATGGTGTCTAGATCGAGGGAGGTAATGGTACCACTCTATTCTGCATTGGGTAGGCCTCATTTGGAATACTGTGTCCAGTTCCGGGGAACCTCAATTCAAAAAGGATATCAACAAGCTGGAGTGTGTCCAGTGGAGGGTGACCAAAATGGTGAAGAGTCAGTCTGGAAGCCATGCCTTATGAGGAACAGCTTAGAGAGCTGGGTATGTTTAATCTGCAGAACAGAAGGTTAAGAGGAGACATGATAGCCATGATTAAATATTTGAAGGGATGCCATGTTGAGGAGGGAGAGGGTTTGTTTTCTGCTGCTCCAGAGACTATGACAAGGAGCAATGGATTCAAGCTGTAGGAAAGGAGACTCCACTTGAACCTCAGGAAGAACTTCCTGATGGTCAGAGCTGTCCAGCAGTGGAATATGCTGCCTTGGAGTGTGGTAGAGTTTCCTTCTTTGGAGGTTTTTAAGCAGAGTCTGGATTGCCATCTGTTGGGAATGCTTTGATGAGTGTTCCTGCATAGCATGGGATTGGACTCGATGGCCCCTGGGGTCTCTTCCAACTCTATGATTCTATGTCACAGGGACAGCACAGTGGCAAAGAGTGCAATTCCTTTAAAGTATGTGTTATACGGTGTCTACATGCTGTGCCTAAGAATGACCTTGCAGTGCATTCAGCACCAGGAACAGCTTCCATATTTTTCTCAAAGGCAGACCCCAGGTTAAACCCACTGCAATAATCTAGACAAGAAGTTACTTGTGCATGAATTATCATGTCACAGTCATTCCTTTCCAGGAACTGTGACAGCTGGCATATTAATTAAATCTTGCTCAGCCCCGCAACTACTCTAAGCCACTATTAGAGTTTCCAGTGGCAAGCAATTCAAAATATATAAATTATAAATAAATATATAAATATGGTAAAAGGATGAGATGAGTTTGAGTATAAAAATCCAAAACGAAATGACAAAATCTCAAAGAAGTTTACACCAGCAGAAGGAGGAAACGTGAGCAAGTGAAACAGTTTAAATTGGGTGCCAAAATTTATCAAACCAAGTGTGTTCCATAACAGAGGCACTGACACAATTTTACTTTCATTCATCAGCTACCAAGCCTCTGAAAACAAAAAAGCCAGGCAGTTTCATAGGGGTGCAGATGGTCTTTGAAGGTGGTATTATAAATAAGAATCTTTCAGTTCTGCTTCGTCCCAACGAATGTTAAATATTAGACATAGCCACAGAAACATCAAATGCATGCAATGAGGTTAAGCAAACAACCCCAATAATAAATATGAAAGCCTCAGCAGGAAGAGATGGCAATACGTACTGATGAACAAATAATAGGATTAAACAAAATTGAAGCCAGAAATACGTTCTCAAATATTTAAAGGTGCTCTCTTTTCTTTTCTCAGCTCCTTTTCTTGGCAGTGCTTTTTTTTAAAAAAAAAAGAAATTGCTATGCATATTTACATATACAGTAGAGTAACACAGAAAAAAAAATAACTGTATTATTATACAGAGCTGCCCTATTGCACAAAAATAATTGTTCTTTTTTGCATTTTGCATGTAGTCCACAAGTCTTGGAGCAACTTTAGACTTCTGTAAAAATACTTTTGTGGAAGGACCAAAGAACTATGTGCATGAGGCCCACAGTTTAATCCTTAGCATCTCCAATTACAAAACCTCAAGCAGACGCAATAAGAGTGAATCACTTCTGAGATATTAAAAAGCTGCTTCTAGACAAGGAGAATTTTGAGTTCAATCAGGGCCAGGAATTCTGCAGTTTTCCAGACATCAGACTGCAGCTCCTGGTATTCCACACAATTGGCTGTAGTGCCTAGGACTGATGAGAGCTGTAGTTCACCATGCCTACCTCTAGATCTGACAGCCCAGTGGTGTCTGGATGTAATTGTCAACTGGCATGTGAACTCAGTGAATATATGCAAAACTGTGAATGAATCTGGAAAGTGAAAAGAAAGGATGTTATTGAGAATTAAATAAAAAAAGTCTGCAGACTCTGGCCTGAATCACACTGTTAGTCTGAACTCTGCTACAATGCTTTCTCTTCTCTCTTTTGTTGATTTTAAGTAATTCGAAAGTTTATGAAACATGAAAACACATTTTGAACACAGCAAGTGCATGCCTACTTCCCTCTCCCAGGAATGTCTCACTTTTTACTATTTCATGCAGTCCTTCATCTGCTGAACTTAAGTAAGCATTAGATATAATTTTCCTGCAAAACAAGAACCTGGATGATTATCCTACTGCAGCAAAGCTGTGCTCCTCCTTGTTTTATCTGTTACAGGTTAACATCATCCTCTTGTCAGAAAAAGGCATAATGTGAAAGATAAGACACAGTGCAATGGCAAAGGTGTGGTTGAGGCATGCTTTGAATGATTATGCCAACAAGCCCCACTGATTTCAGTGGAACTAAAAGCTTGCCTCCCATGTGACTCGCACCACTTCAGTTTTGCCTAGTGCTGATTCACAGAACTTATATTATTTCTGTACCTGCAGCTTTTCCGTCACATTGTTGAGAAATGGTCAATTTTATACTGAAACTGAAAGTTCATACAAGAAATCAACACATACAACATCAATTGCAGGTAACCATGTTTTCCTCTAGAGAATAAAAGAAAATCAAAATGCAACAGTAGCAGAAGATTAGAACAAACTGAAATGTTACAGAGCAGTGAACAAGCTTTCAACTTTACCGACTTTTCAGATATTAAACAAAATAAAAGAGGAAGGAAATGGAAAGGATGCTGGTGGTAAAAAGTTGGAAAAAAATACAGTCTGCAGACTCTGCAGCCTGAGATCTACTTTTAGTTTCAACTAGAATGAACCCACTGAATCAATGGAACTTACACAAATGTTGACTCAGCATTCAACAACCAATTACCAACAGACATGGAATGGAGGAAGTGATTTGAAAACAGCCAAGTTATTTATTTATTTATTTAGCAATATGTCACCTTTCTCCCAGCATGTGAGCTTATGAAAAGGCTAAAACAAGGCATTCTTCCAAGACAGTCATTATCGTCATCGTCGTCGCTGTCATCACCACCACCACCACCACCACTAGGATGCAGCAAAGCAAGTAAGCACTTCATTATCTTGTTTAAGGTCACAAAATTAAATTCTCTGCTTTGTGCCTAAGTGCTAAACAATGTGTTTGGAACAGGTGAAAGATAGGTTTTTTTAGCTCTGTACTTATAAAAGTCACCCCTTAAAAATGAGGAAAGATACTATCAGAAGCAGCAGCAGCAGCTTCTTCCCAAGCAGTTTCAAAATAGCTGCTATTAAAGGGGGGAAAGTCAGACTAAACCACATGTTTAATACAATGTTTCGATCAGGCCTGAGAGTCCCAAAACATGAATTAAGTTGTAAAACATATTATATTCTGAGATTTGACTTTTTTTTTTCATTTTACATTTATAAATCTCAGGAAATTGTTATGGATGGGAGTGTCCAGTAATGGCAAGATCTGGTTGATCTTTAAATAGGAATCCCCGTGGGGGAGGTAAAAGCACAGTAACCACAGACACTGAAAATACAGTCATAAACATTTATAGATAAGTATTAAAACACAAATTGACCTCATATTTTCTTATGTCCTAGCAAGCCTTCAAATGCCAGAAGGAAAATAATTTCAACAGTAAATAGATAAGGAAGTCACTCATCTTATAAATTTGGAAAATTTAGATATTTTTATTTGCCAATGCCATTCTTACATCTGTCCAGAACTTTAAGCTAACTATTCTAACCAGTGACGACATGCTAATCATTCCTTCCAGTGTAGGCAGAGTTTCAGTTAAATTTGTTTCCTTTATGAAAGCATCTTTTAAAATTCTATGCTGGTTTGAACACTCATTTATGAGCAATTTCTTCCTACCACTTCTTTTTTTAGATACCCCATGATTTCTCAAAGTGCTTATGTTTGTAACAGTTTTAACCTGTATGTGATGACCCTGAAAAAAGGTCCCACAATGCTCAATAGAGCTTACTGCAAAATAAGTGTATATAGAATAGTAGGCTATGGGCCTTTCTACACTACACTGTTATAGTAATATTATTCCACTTTCAACATCCTGTGGAATCCTAGAATTTGCAGTTTAGGGAAGGGCATTTAGAATTCTCAGCCAGAGAGCTCTTTGGCCTCAGTAAACTACAAACCAGAGAATTCAACAGGATGTTGAAAGTGGAATAATATCACTATAACAATGTAGTGCAGAAAGGCCCTATATTGCTCTGATATCCTTTTTTCCACTTTTTTTTCTGCAAGAGACGAAAGAAGCTGACTGGCATTCAGCAGTGCAGTTACATATTCATAAGCTAGAGTAAAGGATCCATAATTGTTCTGTATACAGTAAGTCTTACTGTAAAAACTATATACCCTCAAGTTTGCCTTAAGAGCCAATGGCCAGATCAGGTAAAGGAAGTCTGTTTGGCAGCTGATCAGAATGCAAGAAAAATGATGTTTTCAACCCCCTCCCACAAGCAAATGAGGCTGCAACAAGCTCTTGTAAGAGGGATCCTGCTTCTGATTATCGCAGCCACATTCACTCACAGGATGGAGCTGGAAATGTCATCTTCTTTATACTTTGAATAGACCTCCTTTGTCTGATCCAGCTGCTGGCTATTAACATGGCCAGGAGATGATACTTGTTACACTTACACATATGTAACTAAGCAGCTGATATGGAATATCAGAAGATTTTTTTTTGCTCTTTTATTGAAAATCACATAGAAATAAAATATTCTGTGATTGCCTGAACTGTCATTTTTTTTGTTATTGTCAGGGAAATTCTGAAAATATCAGATGGTACTTATCACTATGAAGAAAAGTACTGTATTTGCATTTGCAATATAATTAATGAATAATTGCAATTATTGTTATTTCTAAATTTGAACCAAATTTACATATCAACATTATGCAAACTTCTTTATTCTTTTCTAGTGATATGTGCCTTACTTTGTAGGAAGTGTAACTGGTAAACATACTCCTAGGAACTATTTTTTCTTTTAAAGAAAATTCAGAGAGAATTTATAGATCATGCAGAGAACATTGCCTTCCCATCAGCACTTAGTGTTTGTAAAACAAGGGTGGACAAATGTCTATGGAGAAATGCCCACTTCCCCACCCATGCTCCCCAATGCACTGTATGAGTTCTCCTAGCATACAAGTATGCCTCACTTAATAAAGTAGATGTGTTCCTGGGAATTGCCTATTTAACAGAAAATTTTGTACCAAAGGCAGAAATAACAAAGAAAGAATAAAGATAGGTTCCTGCACCACAAAAAGATGGGCAGTTCAACATGTTTTATTAACACATGCTTTTCATGCACAAATAAAAAAATACATGTGTGAAATGAAACAACCACACTACATAAGCCTTGTATAAGTTAACAAAAAAATCTAAACCTTCTAGTAATCAGTTGAAGGCTTCTTGCAAAATGCATTGAGAGATGATATTTTCTTTCTCCAGCCTCCATTTTTCTTATAATTTCCATTTTGGTGGCCAAATTTATAGATCTACACTTTGTTAACATTCAAACTGTAGCTACTAAGAAAGACTAATCTGCTTCCTACTTTTCTCTCTGTTCTGCTGCTCACTCACGTTCAATAAGGGATTCTCAAAGCAACTACTGTTTACACTGCATATTTTAGGCAGACACACACAGCTATAACAGCACTGGTTAGAATAGATGCCATACTTTTCTAGCGTAAGTTTCATTGCATTGTTTACTGCAGACATCCTGTTGCAGCTCAGCACCAGAAGTCTGTGTTTCTTCACCATCTTCCCAGTGACAATGCTTAAAAACAAACAAACTTCTAGCTACACAGAGAACGAGGAGGAAAAGAGGGACTGGGTAGCCATAAAAGTACTTTGTAAAAAGGAGCTTCTTTTTCAGAGACTTTGGCCCTTTTTGCACAGCATTTCTGATGTGAAAGGGCCCCTTGAGCATCACACACATGTGAGGAGCAGTCCACATGACACTCACATTTGCTCAACACTCAAGGGCCTGACGCGGACCGCGCACACATTTTTCATTTTCGGCTTGAAGCCGAAAATGCTGCATGGTCGCACATTGCTCCGGTGCCCCACGTGCACTTATCTGGCGTGCAGAGCCTTGGGAGCCAGGCCGGTCGTGCTTCCTGCTCAGTGCAGGCTGGGAAAGGTCCCAGGCTGCACTCCGAAAGGAAGAGGCGGGGCTCTCGTGCAAGGAGGAGGCTCGTGCGGAGCTGAACAGGCAGGGAAGCAGGAGCCTTCCTCTAGAGGCTGCTCGCACCCCAGCGCCGTGAAAGGGTAAGGTGTGAAAAGGGTGTTTGTTAATTGAGGTATGCTTGTATTCGTTTTCAGCAGAAAAACTGCCATATTTTTTAGGCAGAGGTTTTGGGGATAATGGGAAGAAATGAGACAAAAGCCTCCACCTTTTTGTGCTGGTTTTTGGTGACTGAGGTAATAGTTTGGCCAAAAAAAAGCCAATAAATTATTTAAAATCAGAGGCAGTAGGCTTTGGGGGTCCCCTGGGTAGCTTCAGGGTCCTCAAACACTAGACCATATGATGCATGCAGCCTACACTTTAAAAAAAATTAAAAAGCATGAAAATTTAATTATTGCAAAATTTTGAAGAAACTGTGAGGTTAAAAAAGGTTAATTTGTTCTGTTTTGAAATCTTCCACCCTAAAGTTAGGGTTGACCGGCCTCCATTTCTGTTACTTCTGACTCAAGCCGGAATTTAAGACGAGAGGAACCTTCAAACCATGGCCCAAACCTAACTCTTGGGTAGACAGATTCTGGTTTACAAAACAGCAGGTCTCTTCTTAACAAGAAGGGGATTACTACTGTCTCCCTCACTAGGGAATAATCTTAGTCATCAGAGGTCACTGAGGTTTGCTTGTTCCCCATGTTTACCATGCCAATTGGAGAATGGGCAGGAGTGTATCCCTGTATTAGCTGCTGTGACTGACCAGAGACAACAAGAGGTTTCTGTTTACACACACCTTACCATTTAATATTAATGGTAGGATTTCATTTCCCCATCCTATATGCTGTTGTTGAACAACAAACCACAGATACAGAATACTCTCATTTTGACCACTTATTAAAATCATATGTTCTTTCTTCTGTGGCTGTACAAAAAGCCAGCAGTGTCAGTTTGTGCAACCACCATTTTGATAACATTAAATGGTTGTTAAACTACCAGTATTCCATTTAGGGTTGGGACAGTGAGAAGTACACAGTGAGAAGTACACAAAAGGATTTTCTGAATGGAAATAGGAAAGGGCTAGATCAGTGGTTCTCAACCTGTGGGTCCCCAGGTGTTCGTGGACTTCAGCTCCCAGAAGCCCCAGCCACTATGGTCAATGCTCAGGGCTTCTGGGAGCTGAAGTCCACGAACATCTGGGGACCCACAAGTTGAGAACCATTGGGCTAGACAGTAACAGGAGGAAAGGTTTGTTGGGGCCCCACTTCTTGACCTTACTTACTTTATTAGCTTTGGCTTGATGGTAATATGGCCCCAGAACCAAAAGTGTGCTCTAACCCTAAATGGAATACTGGCAGTTTAACAACCATTTGATGTTACCAAAATGGTGGTTGCACAAACTGACACTGCTGGCTTTTTGTAGAGCCACAGAAGAAATAACATGATTTTAATAAGTGGTCAAAATGAGAATATTCTATATCTGTGGTTTGTTGTTCAACAACAGCATACAGGAAGGAGAAGTGAAATCCTACCATTAATAACCTGGATGGATTATTTTGGCTGGAAAATATTTAAAATCAGGGATATGAGGAGAAGAAGAAGAAGCCAGAAGAGACAGCAAAGTTACTCCAAAGAAGCTGGGAGAGCCTGAAGAAACCAGAATAGCAGCCAGGGCTGAAGGAAGGCTAAAAGCAGAGACTGATTGACTTGAGACCAAGGTCTGAGGAATTACGAAAACAAGAAAAAGGAAACTCCTGAGGCAGCCTTCAAGAAGGACAGATAACTGAAGTTTCCACAGGATGTGGCAAACCTGAGGAACCAGTATTTGACAGCAGAGTGAAGATCGAAGACAGAGAAATCCTGTATGTATATAAGTGAACAGAAACTCTATTAGAAAGGAAGCAGTTATCCACGTCATCATTCAGTGAATCAGTTAGTGAATTAATTGGAGAAGAGACTGCCAGAGAACTGGCAAATCTCTGGTTAGGTATCAGAACTAGTGTTCTAATATGGCCAGCTTTTTAAAGCAACCATTATTTTTCTATTTCCTGAATTGTCCCATGAAAAAAAGACAGAAACCAACAGAAAACTTCAGAACACCCACATTTATATCTCATCTAACATTTATTAGGACCTATTTTCCTATTTGTACAGATTTTATAATTTACTAGTAAATGTAAATAACATGCATTTATTATCTTTACTCTTATTATTTCAATCTATAATCTGTTTTGGCCCATGCCTAGATACTGTAAGGGGATAAGAGATAACTAGGAAAGAAAAGAAGGGTCATTTTGTGGTGGTAGCAAGACTGAAGTAAGATATAACCAACTGAAGGAATGAATGTTCCCTTAATATCTCAAAGGGAAGGTAGTCCCACAAATTGGTTATGGTGGATAAAAAGATACTGACAGATCTGGAGATACCCAGGGATAGGATATCTACAAATAGGTAATGGAAAAGGCAGCTATTTTTATTTGAATGGTAGCTCTTTTGACAGGTATTGTTGAATTTGAATTTTCTGGTAGAAATGGATAAGCTCCATGTAAACGTGTGAGAGCACACATTTTTGAAAAATGCACATTGTCAGTTCCGAGTCACTATCTTTGGCTACAGAAACATTCAAGCAGTTCTCTTAATGTCCAGTCCTCACTACGATAGTGACTAAAGTGCTTTTATTAACATGATTAACATCTAAACATGTTTTCTGTGCTACAGTGCAGTCCCACCATGTAATAATGAGAGATTCAAAAACCAATTAAACTATGCCTGACTATGGCAGATTCTAATCTGTAATGGAAAACACACAGTTTAAAAAATAATATACACTGTACACTAACTACAAATCTATGCTGTGGGAATGAAGGATTTCTGAGTAAAATTAAATAATTGTGAAGGAAATAACAAAGACATTGGCAAAGTTCACCCAAAATCTTTTGCAGAAGCAAAGAATTTTATTTACCTTGATTTCTAATAGGAGATATTTATTATTAAATTCCAAAGCAATCAGGAAAATAAAAGTGCACTTGTTTGCTAATTCCAGATCAATATGACTAAAACGCATATTCTACCATGTTTCACCATTAACTGTTTTGCTGATCGTTATGCTGTAACATTGGATAACTCTTCCACTAGCAGGTGATTAAGCAAACTGTAGAAAAGAAATGTGACAACATGTCAGTCTTGCTCTTCTTGCCTTCACCAGAATCCCACTGATAACCTCATTCCTTTCCTCTGTGAAAGGTTGTCATTGTTTTTCTCTTCTTGTGTGAAAATGTTCAAAATGCATGCAGTTTTTTGTATGTATTTTCTGAACCTATAAATGTTTATATACATTTTATACTTATTAAAGCATGTTTGAGCACATTTTTATAGTGTCTGCACTTTTACTTATGCGCATTTATAGAATACATGCTTGACTGTGTGTAATTTTTTCTTCAAAACACATTGCCAGCCTGAGAAATGCCTAGATTTCCATGGTAAGATGTACTATGAAGTGTGGCCACTTTTAAACTGTTGCAAAATTTCTATATTCTGGGTTTGTAAGTAAATACAAATCCAACAAATTCCTTTCCATTCCTGAACACACAACAGCTTATACTGAGCAGTCTAGCGTTAAGCTGTCAGATGCATACATAGGGTTAGCATGTTAAGTATCTTCCTTCCTTTCTAAAGAGAGTTGACAGTTTCCTTAGATGACCCCAGCTATGAACCAGCATAAGAGTAGTTGTTTGAGTGTTGGACCAGGACTCTGGAAGACTAAGGCTCAAACCGTACAAGTCATACTCTCTCAGCCATAGGGGAAGGCAAAATCAAACCTTTTCTGAAGAAATCTTGCCAAGAAAACCATGTGACAGCTTCACCTTAGGGTTGCCAGAAGTTAGAAATGATTCAAAAGCACATGTTGATCATGTTATACTCCACTGAGAGTTATGCAAGTTAGTGCCACAGAAAAATAGTCTGGACTGAGAATGATGCAAAGGATGGATCCTCTCTGTAATGAATCCTAGTTTCACAAAGTAGGCAAAGGTCATGACTTGTCAGGGAAAGAGATGTATAGCCTTCTAAAGGACATCTACCTCATCATTGTAGGGATGTGGCAATACCCCTAAGGGAGTGGTTCTGTCAGTCCTCCAAGTCCACAGGTTGTCATCACTAAAAGTTGGTCCAGCTTGACCTCCCTGTGAAGCATGCCCACCACTGGATTTGAAAGTGTGCTCCATCCAAATTTCAACAAGGCCAGAATTCAAAACTTGAGAAATGAGTTTACAACAATGCTTCATATGTTCACTCTCTCTGTAATGTTTCTCTCTCTCTCTGTGTAAAATAAGTGCACACTTTCTGAATTACTGAATACTAAATTATAAAATAAATTACATGTTATAGAAAAAAGACAGCTGTGGATTTGGAGTGTAGTAATGTTTTTAAATTATAGAATCAAACTTGATTGCTCTTCCTGGTCCCAACATGTTCAGAAATGATTCCAGGTGAAAGCTAGCACTCACATCATCTGATCAACTCCATCTGAGAGTTTTCAGAGCCTTCCCCTTCATCATACTCCAAGACTATAGGATTCCAAGTCTTTCTCTTCCCCTGCATTTTGTAACATCTTGCCTAAAGATGATAACATTTTTGTGCCTTTTAAGGGTATTCTCACAACTTTTAAGGTATTCAATCTACATACCAAACCAGAAACATATCTATTCTTTAAAAACCCTACATAAATCAGAGCAATTTCACTTAGCACATCAAGAGTAAATAATTGTGAACTCCACCCTCAAATTACTTACAAGAAGTCAGAATGGAATAGGACATGGCAAACGTAATTCTTGAACCAAGAAGAAATGTGTTACTTTTCTCAGTGATCTCTCATGAAGAGATATTTACATGACAACACAAGATAGGGTCAGAGCAGAAGAGACTGGAAGCTAGTGAAGATGTCTGTAAACATACTTCACCCTACTTCATACTGTGGTCTAAATTCTACTGGTAGTCCCATGTAAAATAGAACTATTAAATCAATGAGAACTTAGGAACTTGCATCTCAATACTTACACAGAGTCACGGACTCAATGGATCTAATCTAGTTGGGACTAGCAACAGGATTTAGGCTTATGTGAGCATATAAGTGTGCAGTAACACACATAACTCAGGTAATCAAACCAAGATGTAAGTCAGCCTCTTGTGTTCATCATATGGAGAACATCTACGTGTAGCAGACAGAGTGAGACTGCACTGAAAATTGTACACAGATATCTGAAGTGAACTGCTCTGTTCTGACCTCCATGTTTAATGCATGGGCACTAAAGTGTGCAGCATACAAAAGGATGAAGAAGGAAGGTCAGAAGTACAGTCTCATATGAGTACAATGAGTGCCCAAGAACCCTGAGGGCTACTCACTCAGAGAGAAATAAGTCATGGCATCCTGGTAAAAGTTTACAGTACTGGAGTACTGCCTCATCTCTTCAGGGGGAACACAATGGCATATGAATGGCAACATGATTGAATTAGATTATAAACCGCAGTCAAAACAAACAAAAACAAACAAATGTCACAAGCTCAAATAGCCTTACATTTAATTAAATATATGCTGAACTCAAAACTAATAAAGATAAGTGTCTGTAAAGACATGTCTTTCACAAAACTCTCATTAAAGCAGCCACCAAACCACAAATCTGTGTTCAGGGATTTCTTTGTATTTTAATTAAACATAAAACAACTGTGATGAGATAATCGTAGCAATTTGTACAGACTCATTTTCTACCTTTTAGTTATGTTCTCAGCCAAAAACTGTTAATTGCATACTCCTAGCTGAGTGGTTTAAAATGTTTCCTTCTTCTGTATGTATATTATATTCTAATTCATGGACAAAAAGTCCAAAACAAATAAACCTTAAATTTTCCACAATTGAACTAAATCACTCACACCTTGAGAACTCAAGCAGCATAGAAATATAATGAAAACCAACATAAACCCATCTAATCTTAGAGGTGAAAGCTGCATGAGCTAAGAAGAAATCAGCTCTCAAATGAGGAAGAAGCAGTCCAAAAAAGAGCTCATATTTACCACCAGTAGCGTGTGACTCTGCAAATGTATGAACAAACCCCATGGATACAGACAATGGCTTCCCACAGAAACAACTTCCCTCCTCCCCCTTTCTCATTCCATGTGAATCACTAAGTAGAAAACAGAGAACTCTTGTGGGTGGAGTACACAGTACACTACAGTGGAACAAAAAGCAGGAACTGAAAATGGACTGTGTCAAATAAAGAAAGTTGGAAGAAGAGAGACAAATAATTTTTTACACACACAGTACCTATCCAAGGACATCAGGGGGAGATTGAGAGTTGATGGGGACAACCCAGGCAGGATAAGATACAGTTACATTGATTTCATAGCAATGGATCTTTGAGGAGAAATCATGTAACTGTAAGGCCTAGCAGTCCTAGACAGTACAGCCAATGGCATGTTGGCAGTTGCGCTCCAACTTCCGGAAGGTCATATGATTTCTACCCCAGTTCTAGATAACTGGAGATTATCTCCAAGAAGCGTCATACCAAATAAAACAAAGCCCAAGAAAAGAATAGCCTGAGCAGTTCAGCAATAAGAGCCTGAAACCATTCCTGATTTTCCTACTAACATTAGTTATTTGTAAACCACACCTTTAATTTTCACATCACTCAGTATTGTTTTGCATTAGAAAATGCTACTTATTCCCTCCCACACATATTAAAACAACTTTCTGAGCCTGACCTCTTCCATATCTGTTAAACTACAACTCCCTATCATTCCTAGCCAGCATGTCCAATGGCTCTCTTGGCTGGAGATGATGGTAGGCCAATATATATTGAGAGAAAAAGTTTGTAGAAATCAGTGTTGTAATCTACAATATAAAAGTCAAAGTTTGTCTGTTTGTGAGTTTCTCTGTTTGTCCGTATCAGGCAGGTGAAGACCTCATATGATTGGCTGTGCGAGGCGAGAAGACCTCATATGATTGGCTGACTGTGAAGATTCTATGGAATCTTGGGGTTGGCAGCTCAGGGAGGGGCTTTTAGAATTCTCAACCAGAGAGCTCTGAATAGGCCAGTTGCTGTGGAGACAAGGCCTTCCAGCAAGAAAGAGGATGAGGGCAGTGTATTCCCTCAGAATCCAAACCTCTGTATATTAACAATTCTGAATACAGATTGGATTGGGGAATATGGGGAAAAGCTACAGGTAACAGAATAAGCCAGTTGCTATGGACATGAGGCCTAGCATCAAGGAAGAAGAGAGTATATTCCCTCAGGAACCCAACCTCTGTATGTTAACAACTCTGAATACAGACTGGATTGGGGAATATGGGGATAAATTACAGGCACTGGAATAGGCTGGTTGCTATGGAAATGAGGCCTAGCAGTAAGGAGGAGGACAGTGTATTCCCTCAGGAACCCAACTTGTGTATGTAAATAACTCTGGATATAGATTGGATTGGGGAATATGGGGAAAAATTATAGGTACTGGAGAAGACAATTTGGGGAGTACTTAAGAGGAAAATAAAATCACGAAAAAGTTACAGGTACTGGACAACACAGTATGGGGAATTAGAGACAAACGATATCAAACCTGTGTATTTCAACCGCATCTAACTCTTAAAGTAAGGTAAGGTAATTTCTAAAGTATTTCTAACAAGTGTTAACTATGAGAAAATAAAATCCAGGGCAATGCCGGGTAAAGATGCTGGTAGTACATATTTTGAAAGAGTAATCAAAGAATAAACAGAGGTATGCAAAGTTATCTGAGATCACTGCTACACCCCACTGACTCTTTGGGTAATGACCCCATATGCCTCCCTGTGCACATCTCCAATACCTCGCCCAAACTTTGACTAATACGAGTTACTCATATTTCAGAAGATATCAATTATATTTTGGGTGACATGGGGGTGGCAGACACAGCCTGGAAGGTGCACACTGATGGCCCATTCCCCCTCACAATTCACACCATCTGAACACTGACAAGCAGGGGATAGTATATACAACTTTTTGAAGCAGTGAGAATCCTCTATGTGCAAGTTCTTTGCTCACAGAGATCCAGATACAATAAATATACATATTATTATGGTTTTCAGCTTCAGAGACTCATCATGGTTTGATGAATTACCGATTACAAAACGTAACATGTTAAACAACAAATTAATAACCAAGTAGCCTATGCTAATGTATAAGTAGACAGCTACAGTAGATCATTCAAACAGTATTTAGAGGAAAAAATTTATTGTGGGAAAATTAATCTCACACTAAGGACTGAACAAAAAATATGGGTTGTAAAACCACCATTTTATATATATACACAAGACATATGCATTATGTTTTATAAAATAAATATCTATGGAATTTCAATAGCGTGTAAGTATAAGTTTATCTTCCTAACACTAAAATCTGTGTCTGTTTTGTTGCTAATTAGGGGAAATAAATGATTATACAACTATGGAAATAATATCTGAAAAGGAAATTAATATGTGGTCTGTGTCACATAAAATAATATGATTGTACCTAAAATGAGCAATTACACCTAACATTACTTTCTCCAGTGCATAATTATACAAGAAGATTTAAACTGTGAGTGTAAAACAGATGATTACTCATTTATATGGACAAGCTAGGAAGATGTTATTACATACAGCGCCAAAATTTTCTTAAAAATTTCACCATTTATGTAAAATGCTCCCAACATGCAAAAAATGTTTCAAGAGTCTGGTCATTTTAAAGGAGGAGGAGGAAGAAGAATAGGAGGAAGAATATGTATGTGACCATCTTTTGGATATTTCCAGGTTGTTGTATCATTTCTGTACTTTGGTGTCAATGAGCAAGAAAAAGACAAGTTCTGTCCCTTGTACCATACACATAGGCTGCTGCAATTACTTTTAGCCATAAGTAATGGACACAAACCTGACATTAGAAATGGCAATACCAAAAAACCAGTTGGTGAACAACATTTCAACCTTTTAGGACACACAGTTAAGCGACTTATAGGCTGTGGTTCTTGAACAAAGAAATTACAAAGGAAAAGACAAACTGGTACACTGAGTTTATTGACAAATTCCATTAGCAGAGTTATGAAAAAAGAGAGCGGCTTCATGGCATACTACACATATTAATACAAGAGTCCTTGTTAGTGCACATACAAGAAAAAAAAATCTTGTCAGAGTGAATTTTGAACCCTGGGAAACTGACTTTTGGTATGCAGATTTCTTGGTTTCACACATCAATTCTAACTAAGCACTGTAAGGATCTGAAAGACAGGCATCACCTCATCCAGCCATTTGAAAATGTAGGGCAAGAGACATGATTTGCATCTTTCTGGATTCTATTACATTCTAACCCACTCCCACAATTGTATTAACATGCTTTATACCACCTAGTGCTGCATCCAAAAATGACCATTCAAGAGATTATTATCTTGAAATCTTTTAAGCTCCCAAGAAGTTATGTAAAATTCAACAAGAACAAAGTACTCTCTTTGATTTAAAGCAGAAATACACTGTATCTCTGCTATTGTGCTGTCCAGATGCTGAAGAACTGTAAGTTCTATCAATTCTAGCCAGTAATGTGAGTGATGAATGATGGGAGTTGTAATCCAAGAACATGTAGAGGGCCTCTTATTCACAGCTGAAAGCATGAGGGCAGGTTAGACCAATTAACATTGAATCCATCAGACTTCCCCACCTCAAAAAAACAAAACAAAAAAAACACCATTATTTGACATGAGGAAACAAACATTTTTGGGGGAGGGCACAGAAACAACATCCTATAAGGAAATTTCTGTTTTGTGTTTCCACAAAGAAAGAGAAGAAATCAGACCATACAATGAAGGAAATCTTCTACAGCAGGATGAAACAGGTCTGTGTCTCCACAGTGAAATAGCATTCAGAAAAAAAAACCTTCAAAACTGAAACATAGAATCATGAATATTAAGCAATGCAATCTTTTACACTATCAAGGGCCATGAATAGTAAATGCTCAAATATTCAGCTAGGTTATTAGCTTCTTTGATCAAGTTGTTCATTTGCAATATGCTTGTATGATATGATTTACACAATTGACGTAGATTTTTTAAAAATCTATTCTTGGAAAAGGTCTGCTGCTATAGCTAAATATTAAACAAGAGTCAATACTCTGAAAGATACTATATCAGTTCCACCCAGCCTCGGCCTTACACCCTAAAAAGTTGTGTAACCAACTGAGGGGCTATGCAGTGTAAAGCAACAAACTACATGTTACACAGTAAAATTCAACTGGTCTACACACCTGGGGGGATTTTAAAAAGTAAACAAATAAGACTAGCATGGAAGTTGTCTATATGCTTGCAGCAGGGGCACTGGAAGAGAGGACTTAATTCATTTCACAACACACTGTATTTCCCAGTCAAAAATATTCCTTTGGGGCTGCAGCCAGCCCATTTCACACACCTGAATTAACCTCAAAATTGGGGGAAAAGAGATGCACAGAGCTAGAATGTAACTACTGTACACTGTTCCCTCTATTTCTAAAGTTCAGGCATGACTTCCTAATAGTTATGCAGCAAAAGCGAAATCTACACACACATACCACAAAG
Source organism: Iguana delicatissima (assembly GCA_948472985.1). Lineage (NCBI taxonomy): Eukaryota > Metazoa > Chordata > Lepidosauria > Squamata > Iguanidae > Iguana > Iguana delicatissima. The sequence continues at coordinate 133,904 of CAOKZL010002376.1, read as the reverse complement.
GGACATTAAAAATGAGAAAGGAAGGGGGTGGGGAAGAAAAGGACAAATGCAGCAGCATCTTTGAGACTAACTAGTTTTTATTATAACATGAATTTTCAGGGACATGAGCCCACTTCATCAGATGTAGTATAGAGTGATATTAAAGCCTCAGGTTACATTTACACAGTTGTGGAAGTGGGTTGGAATGTAAAAGGATCCAGAAAAAATACACATCGTGATCCTCAGCCTAAATTTTCAAAGGACTGCATAAGATGACACAAATCTTTCAGATCTTTACAGGGGTCAGTTTGTGTTTATGTATAAAAGCAATAAATCTATTCACCAATTATATTCACAAATTCCAATCCATTCAGAGAGGCATGAATGAAGACAATGACTTCACGGCCCACTACATATATTGGCCCTTTCCGAACGAGGAGCGTGAAGCAGTTCATACTGTTTCTTACTGTGTTTTATTGGATCCAAATAACGTGGGCTTTCCCTCATTTGCTTCCACACAGCTCCTCAATATGTTTCATTTTGATTCGGAGAAGTGCAAGTTCATGCATCCACACTACTTTTGCGGTGGCCATTCCCACTACTCTCCTCATCCTGCCCCAGCAGCTGTGATTGGATTATTTTTTTTTCTCTTTTGGGTTGGTATATTTGTATGTACCTATGTACCTATGCAGGTACGTATTTGCCAGTGTGTAAGAGGCACTTTCCCCTGCAAAATGCCTTCTGAAAATGGGGTGATAACATGGTAACTCCCCCCACCCAGGCAGATCACCTGGCAGAGCAAAGTTGAGAGAGCGATCTCGTGCTCCCCACTCATCCCCGTGGCACGATCCTGCCCCAGAGGGGAATGAGGGGAAGGAGCTTCTTTTACACACACACACACACACACACACACACACTCCTCTTCCAACCTTGGCAGGAAAGTTTCCTCACGAAGAAGAGAGGAATGGGGAGGAAGAGGCTTCTTTCACACACACACACACACACACACACACACACACACACACACACAGAGCACCTCTTCTTTCTGGGCAGGGAATTCCCCCCCACCCAAGCAGATAGGGCAGGAACCGGGAACAGAGTACTAAAATATTTTTTCCTAAATAATATAGTCTGAAAATAGGGTGCTCTTACACAGCAGTGCGTCTAATGCTGGCAAATGTGGTAAAACATTTGCAAAATAGAAAACAGCGCTCTCTTTTTAGCATGCCTGTGTCATATTTTCTCCGGTTACTCCATTTTCTAGTTTGCTGAACAAAACAAAAAATGGCACCTGCCTGTCCTTTGGTGGGCGGGGACAGCTGGAGAAGGTGAGCATGCCCACAGCCCAACCTCCACCGCCCACCAATTCACACTGGTGTGAATGTACATATCTGCACCACTGCGAAAGTCCAAATCTGCTCGATCTTGAAAACTGTTTCGGATTTTTTCTGGTTTTCAAATAGTGTGCTTTCCCACCACATGGGGGTGCATTAACTCAGGATTACATGTGGAATGATGATAAATAAAGCAAACCTAATTCGCTGTCACATGCAGAACAGCTCCATGCCGAACGCACTGACCCGCATTAATAACCCCATGTGGAAAGGGCCATTAATGCAAGAGTCCTCACTAATACACAGAAACAAACGGAGTCTTCTTAGAGAAGTTTTTAAACTCAAAGAAACTGACTTCTGGTAACCAGTTAGTCAGAAAGGTGGTGCTATATTCCTTTTCTCCCTCCTTTACCTCCATTTGTCCTTTTCATGCTGCCAGAGATTAACATGGCTACTTCTTTGACAATTATCACAAGGGTGCAGCATCAGCATGCTTGGGGAACCTCAAGATTTTCAGAAATGCAAGCAACCTTTATTAGAACTGGGGGGGGTCTCTCAACACAACCCAAGGAGGGCTCTGCATGCTTAGAACACTAAGGGAGCATGGGAAAGTAAAACAGAAAACAAGTTAGAATGCAATGAAGCATTGTGGAAGAGGACATAATTAGTTATGCACACCCTATTTATGTTACATCTTCTGGGATCCAAAGAATCATGTAGCTAGTTCTCCACTGTCAAGAAGGCTTTGGGATTCAATTTTTTAATCACCATCTACTCCTTTCTTCCCATCAGACCTCTATTAAAAAGAGTTGAGTTTTAAAAGCTACATTTATGGTGGCATTAGGGTCTGCCATGAAAAGGAAAAAAATCAGTTCATGTGCACACATAAAGTAGTGTAATTCTTTCAATCCTAGTAATTATGTGAAATTTCAAAGAAAACAACTTTAATGAATCTATCATGGAATAACAGCATTACTGATACATTATGCTTGTTACTTTTTACTTCCAATATGTATTCCTTTTCACTTAAAGTTGCCAATGCTTCTTTTCAGATTGTATCTGGCTAAAAGAGAAAGTTTATCTATGTGTCCTATAGCTGGAGGCCAGTTCTATTACATTTTTCTCTGCCAGTAATAAGGTTATACCATCCTTGAAATAAATCTTTAAGATGGCACTGACAATGAACACTACAAAATCAACTGTTGATTTGCAATCCTGGAACCAGTTTATGATTATTATTTTTTACTGTATTGTATTTTTTGTATTTTTTTTTGTCTTGGAATTGCAATTTTAATAATGATAGGATGCTATTTTGCCATTAGATTCTTGATGCCATCAGCTTTAAATTTTATGTAAGTATGGCTAATGGAAAGTAAATTACAGACTTCAAATCCTGACTTACATATTTTAAAATACCTTATATCCTGCAAGGTACCTCCCATCACTTGATGCTTGAAACGTATCTAGTAACATTCTTCCTGAATAAATGAGATTTTGAGCCTATGGGCTATCAAAAATGTAAAGTAAGAACAGTACCATATTTCTATTTAGGCATATTTAAACAAGCAATTCTTAGTGAAGTGTTTTAGGCTACCGCACTGGATCTATTTTTTTATATAGTGATAGATAATCCATTTTCAATACTGGCACAGTTACCTTTCTATTATGTATGAGTTGTCAGATTATCATTGTGTTATTTAAGCATTCTAAACCACTCATTTTTTGTTAACTAGCAAGTAAAATAAATAATATTTGTACTGATCATGGCCAAGCTCTCATCTCTTCAGAATATAAATCACTAGACATGAAATTTATGGATATCAAGATTTCAACATCAAAAACAAACACATTTCTTACTTACATAATATGTAGAAATGTGCTGACTCACTGTCCTCACTGATTATTGCATAAGAGAGGATTCTAACAAAACGTAAGCTTTCAAAATGCTTTCTGATGCTCTTAGACTTACAAACACTAGTACTGAGTATACAGTCAGCCCTCTACATTTGCTCGTTTCACTTCTGCAGATTTGATTATTCATGGATTAATTGCTGTCACCTCTGCTATCCCCCTACGCCATTCTTAATAGGGACTGTAAGCCTTGTGAGACTGAAAAACTGCTAACGAGGATTTAAGTCCGTATTAAAAATGATGTGGGGCAGCAGTGGAGGTGGCAGCAAGCTCCAGCAGCCACCCACTTCTGCCTTGTGAAGGAACCCTGGTGCCTCAAAGGAATCCACAGTGGGCTGAATATGGTGAGCATACTTTTATTGTGTGTTAAATATGATTTGGGATGGCCTGGAGTTATTCACGGTTTTTCCACTTTCCCAGGATCCTGTGCCCCTAACCCTAGCTAATGTGGAAGGATGACTGTACATCTAAGAACAAATTTTATCAGCGATATTGAACCATCTAGGTATTGGCGTAGTATCACGTTTTCAATAGTGTGCCCCACTGAAGCCTTACCATTTACAAAATATCAGGTATATTCTCTGCATATAATATAGAACGCATATAGCTCTGAGCACACACAAAGGGCGTTAAGGAGAAGCAGTGCTACAGAACGCCACAACAGAATCACATGAACAGAGGGACGTGAAACTAAACTGAATTATTTTCTCTCTGTTAGAATCAGGCTGTTTGATGGTAATAACCAAACTACCTCAAACACCTGTGTCAAACACATTACAAGAATGAGATATATTCCAGTGAATTTGATGAGATTGGCTTTCTAGGGAATGTGATTAGGATCAGTAGATTTAGATGACTACACATAAATTATGTTGGACTCTAACCCTGAACACATTGACACAGAGCGCCCAGTTGTGATTTTAATGTCTACGTTAAAGTTACGCAACTGAAGACACAGAGTTGGTTCTGCAGAAAAATGGACTCTTAGTATCATCTAACATGGTTATGCTAGTCTCACAGACACAACACAAAACTATCAGAGATACATCAACTACTGTTTAAGTTCTTGCTTCACAGTGACAGCAATTTCAGTCATCATATTTATGATGGATTCTATGAAAGTGTCTGTAATGGAATAAACACCCCAAGCTTTACATATAGTCTTTTCTGTCAAGAAAAACACCATGGATGCCATGAATACCCTCCATAACACATGTAGACCAAAGAAGAGAAAAGGGCAATATTATACAAAATATTGCTTTCTTCAGCTAAAAATATTTCTTAGAATATATCTGTCCTGTTCTATATCTAAAGATTTAAGGGAGGGTACAATCTTGGAAACAATTCAATAAATACAAGCTAAAACCTGCAATCCAACAGGCCAAAAACCAAACAATGATCACCAAGCCCCAAACGCTTGGTTGAAAAGTTGTGTTTTAACTTGGCCTTGAAATGAAGATGATGTCACCTCCAACTGGGCCTTAACGGGGAAAGAATTCCATAATCAAGGTGCTGTATCCAAGGCTTTATATTCTACTTGTCCTCCCTTAGGAGACTGCACAAAATGCCAAGGACAATTTAGAACTGTGACTAGAAGAAAGATTATCACTGCCCCTCTAAACACAAGTGGTAAAAGACACATTCAGCTCTTCCAAGGGTTTCAGAAAGAGGGGCTACCACAGAAAAATCCCTTTTGCTGATTGACATTTAAGAATCCTTGGGGGGAGTGTTAGAACTTCTGACACAGGATTACACAAAGGAAGGCTGTTCTTAAGGTAACCTGATTACAAACTGCTTAGGGCTTTACAGTAAAACTCAGAACTTTTGTACTGCACATAGAAAGACAATGGCATCAGGACAGAAGGGGAATGGGCAACATGAGGGCTATATCCCATCACTGTAAAACCAATTGAAGTTTCTGAAGAAATGTCTCAGATTACTGCAACCACAAAAGCCGTAAGAGTGCAGCTTTAGGTCCCACATGGAAGAAAAGTAAATAAGAGTATAAATAAACAAGCAAATACATGCAAGTGAACATCCTTCTGGAAACTTTCCTCTAGGAAGAAAGCACTGCCAAAATGGTTTCCAGGAAAGAAAACTCTGCCAAAACCCTGAGATATACCTAGAATTATATTCTGGTCAACACTACGGGTTAACACTATTTAAAGGTCCAGCAGAATGAACACATTCATACTTTTATTGTATAATTTTGAAGATCATCTACAAAATCAAGCAAGATTGTTTCAGTCTAATGATCAGAAGCCAAACTGACTTAGTCATCCCCTCTCTGATGGTTTTTGTAAGCCACAATGAGCAATGACCTAGAAGAAAGCAAGTAGGTTTCTTATAATTGAGAATACTATCCACAATCTCAGGCAACACACAATGAAATCAGCAGAGGGTACACAGGAGCCAAATCTTAGGAAAGTACACAGATGAACAAGGAAATTCTACAGGCTCTGAACTGTGCCCATTACTGAAAAATATCAGAAAGTATTTCTGAGTATACTTCTACCTAACTCTCCTTCAGCAATGGGGTTTTCAGTGCAGAACATAGTTACAGATGCACATCTGACATGCTACTTTTTTTATAATTTACTTATTTAAGACTGGCTGTATTCTAAAATAAATGCATGGCAAGGAATTACTTTTCAAAAATGAGATTAAATTGAAGATCTGTTGAAATTCATGTATCTCAGAACCTAGAAAAATATGTGAACAATAATGTTGACATACCTATACACATTTCTATTTATTTATGACATATCTGTTTAAAAATCCAACAGTGAATGGTCAATATAAACCAAAGTTTTACATCATTTTATCAATATTAACAATATTAAATAATATTATAAAACTGTTGATGGAATTGTCTCTACAGTTCTTCACTTCAGATATCTAGAATATGAACCCCATGCAAGTTTCTCTCACACTCTTCAATAAAGATCCTTACTAAAAAGGGTGGATGGGGAAATGTCACCTAACTCTCTGCAGTTTGAAGGACCAGGAAGATGAGAAAAGGTAAAGGAGCTGTAGTTTAGCTGAAATTTATATTAAATTAATAACACAATTAAAATAAACTTTAAAGGGAGAGAATAAAACAAAGTGGTTTTTCTGTTGGCTACTTCATAAGAATACTAACATTTCCTTGCTATGACCAGGGAGAAAACTCCAAATGTTTTCAACTAAACATTATAGAACCATTGAAAACATGAGATAACCTCTTTTAACACAGCCTCAAGTTTTCTGCTCTCTTTCTCTCAACCATTTCAGCAATTTTTTTAAAAAGAAAAAGAAAAAGAATTAATTATCTGAAGGAAATAGCAGTTGGACAGAAACATAGTGATTTTTGTTGTTGTTGTTGTTGTTTTGGAAACATATATATATAGATATACTACAAAAAGAAATGTAATATTAAACTAGGCAGACACCTACTTCATCACTGAAACAGTTTAATATTCAGGGAGATATTCAGGGCAGGGGGGAGATGAGACTATGCTCACTAAACTTTGTTGTATTTTCTTGTTCATAAGTACCAAGTATTGAACTTTTGACTAAACAACCATAGGCATTTGATATTCCAAAAAACAAAAGAGATTTGTGCCAGAAGGCTTGCACCACATAAAAAAAAAACATAAATCACTCATCTAGTATTGGCCTCAAGTTGGGGTCTGTTTACCTAAAGACTCAATTCAGATTTTCTTGTACATCATGAAAGCCAAAATCAAAGTTTAGGCATTGAGGAGGGAGCTGGATCTGAGGGTCAGTAAGTTGCCTTTCCACTCTATGATTCTTAACTTCTCAAATCACTCACCTATTAAAAATCATAAGGGCCACCAAGTCTATATTTATCTTTAAGTGACTCACTTCTGAGGTATGTCCCCCAGCACACACTCATGAGGGACTTACTTCTAAAGAGATACATAAAAGACTGCATTTAGTGCTACTGTTCTGTTTGCTCATTTTTAAATGAAAAGGTTCAGTTACAAAGTTCAGAGATTTCTTTGCACAAAACAGCAGAAAAACAGCTATGAAGTCTGAAACTATTTCCCAACTGCAGGATACCAATTATATGTGGTATACTAGAACTGAACTATCTACAGTTTATGCATGAATTCAAATAATGTACATAAAAACAGAGGTACTATGGAATTCTCAACCACATTTGTAACCAAGATAAGCACTATTCTGTTCTCTTGACAAACCTTTAGTAGTTCAAACCTCAGGACAAGATTACATCTCATACATGAACAATCACTACTAAGTACAAGTAACTGTACAAATACTAAGAAGAATTTAAAGTGCTGAGGAAGGAGGGATGCTGCAGAATGATGAGATACAGAGACTAAGATCCATAGGATCCATCAAATTTCCTTTCCCTAGAACTATCCAACAGGCAACATGAAAGTTGTAAAACATGAATCAATCAATAAGATAACTGTCAGGAATAATGAGGAGTAACTCCAACCAGGGCAAGATGTGTAATGCCACCCCCACCCCCGGCCAATCTTCTTACAAACTCCGAAGATTTCACTATGCTGGGTTTAGGAACAGAAATTTCTGTTCTTTCTGTTCTGTTCTTTTGAGATATCAATATTTATTTTAAACTGTATTGCTTTTGTTGGTGTTAAGGTTTCAGTTAGTTGGGGGGTTGCTTTTTATGTGTTTGTATGAGTTTTATTGTTGTGATTTTTACTGTCCAGGTCCACAAATTTTGTCCTCCTATCTTCCCACAAACTCTGGTGACAGAAGTTAGGTACATGCTAAATGACAATCTTATACACAGCACATGGAGGCCCTCATGCAAAAAGCACACAAAATCCTGAGAAATCATGTGTTCCCATTTACATTAATGCATTAGGCAGCTTGAATTTCACACATAACCAAGGAACATAGGAATCTGCTTCATAGTGAGTCATACCATTGGTCCAATATTATTGATGCTGACTAGCAGAAGCTCTCCAAGGTTTCAAGCATGAGCCTTTTCTACCTCTATTGAAAGATACTAGGGACTAAATCTGAGCCTTTCTTTATGAAAATGCTAAGATCAAAAAATATTTGAAAAAGTATTAAAAAAACATGTTTTTTTGAGTATCACTATCAAGAAATCCTGATGAGAAGAATGAGAATCTTTGCAGTTCAGGACCAATTCTACACAAAAATTTGCAAATGGTTCTTCTTACAGAAAACATAATAAAAACAGCTATAATGGGGGATTTGTTCAGGATAAAATTTGAACCTGGCTGATTTGCATAGGAAACAGAGTTTTCTACATGGAAAATAATATTTACACATTGAAATATCATTTTCCGTACTGAAAATATCACTTCCTGCACAGAAACTGTGGTATTCTTCACAAAATAACCATATGCGAATTTTGTGCAGAATAAGTCCCAAATTGCAAACGGTCTTCAAAAATTGCATAGCTTTCAAAGACTTTCCCGTAGTGGGAAGAAAATTGTTGGCATTATTTATTTCTATCTCTGAAAATAAGCTTAGTGGAAAACCACATCTCTAGAAAACTTACTGAGCTTCATCCTCTCTGAAAAGATGTTCACTCCACTGAATTAAGGAATCCCTTGAGAATGAGGGAAGAGTGTTAGAGTCTCGATTCTTTAATAGATGGATAGATTAGAAGAATGGTTTAAAGCAGTGCTACTCAAAATTTTCAGCCCTGGACCACTGCTGGTTCCGAAGCTGTTGGCTTCCAAACTCTGGGAACATCCCAGGAAGGAAACTATTATAGCCAATGGGCACAAATATAGTGCTGGTTCTTGGCACACTGGAAAACAGAAACTGCAGATCGACCACACTATACAGTCCGCAAAGCGCTTGGAGCCCCAAAACATCAGCTTAAGAATATTGTGGTTTAGTTTATTGGCTGTATCTCATATTAATGCTGTGGCAAAAGGGAAATAACAAACAACTCATTCAATCAGGTTTCTAAATCTTATAGAGATTTTACACGTTCATATTTAGCCCTTGCATTAAAATCACCCTCGCATACTTAAAGTGCCTTGATCACTTAACTTCACTTATCACATAAAAGTAGACAATTTTATTTTTCCTCATATGAAAGGTTAGTCTAAGGTTGAGACTCTGTGACTTCCCGGGAGAGTCACAGACTCTCAGCCTTAGATAAAAATTCTGGACTGGAGATTTCTAACTTACCTTCCATACTGTACTACAGTAATTACAATCATGCTTTATTCAGCAAAATATTTTCATGTGCAGAGAACTTGTATACTTCATTTATTTTATGGAAGAACAGACACTTATTTGCTCTAAAGCTAAAATGGCTCAACAAGGGTCAATGTAGTTAATCAAAAATGAAGTTCCAGTTGCCTTATCTTCTCACTTTCTCCATTATGAGTCTAAATATTTTTAGAATGTCTGTTTCGGTCACTATAAAAACACTGGCTGTCCATTTACATGTCTCAACTCGAGTAGGAAATTGCTAAGAAGCATGATGATACAATATACAACTGGACAAAGCAATTTAGTTTTGGAATGTATAATAAACATTACACAGTGATCTGGAATGCACGTATAAGGGAACAATCATGCTTACTTTGAAACGAAATAGGACTCCTTTCCAAGTGAATGTTTTAGGGCTGAAGAAAAGCCAAATACTGTTAGACAGGACTATATATATATATATATATAAACATAAACTTATTGTTTGTGTCTTTAAAATAAATCTATGCATTTCCCAAAGATACGATGGTACTCTGTAGAACTCCCCATGATGATGCAATGTAAATCTGGGATCTGAAATATAAGGTTGTATTCTTGGCCCAAGAATGAGTCACACTGAACTCAAGGGATGCTTAATTCTTTAAGTCAACATCCATGAGATGGTGCTGCATGACACTTAACAGCAAACCCCACTGAATACAGTGGGATTTACTTCACGGTACACATGGGCAGAATAGTGCTGCGGAAGCAAAATTGAAATTATCCTTTTTTCATTGTGTAATACAGTGACAGTGAGACTTCCTTTGCAAAAAGAAACAATCAACTTACATCCAATATAAGTTTCACTTATTTTGTGTATGCTATTATTCTATAAATATGCAATAGCATTTTTTTTTAACAGTAATATACAAGTAGGCTAGCTCACACTAGGAGGATAAGAGAAAACAACATTTTGTGGAAGAATTCTGAAAGGATTCTACCTTCTAAACACAATTACAAATGAGAGGCATTATTTCACAGTATAGAGAATACCTTAAAATGGTATCAAAATCAATAATTTCTGGTGTAAGCCACTCTCTTTCCCTATATAGCATAAAACAAACCACACACAGAGGATACCACACACAGAGAGAAAGAAATGTGTTTTTATGTATCCTGAATATATGTCCTGGAAATAAATCCTGCTTTGTTCAGTGGAGGTTATTCCCAAGTCACCACACATAAAATTGAAGCTTTGCTCTATGCACTGTTCACAGGATTGCCTAGACATACTTCCTACCTTTTCATGTTGCACTATAATTAGGTCCCTTGTATATTAACACAATACACAGTAATAATTAAATGCCATATTTAATAGTATAACAGAAAGCTTCAAAAATGTTTCAAGAATACTTAGTGACATTAAATGACATTGGAATGCTGGAATTACTTGATTCAGAATTTAATTAGGAAGAAATGAATGAGAATGTGCACTTACTCCAATAATTTCCACAGTTAGAAGGTGGTCTTTATATGGTTAATGAGAGAGTTTTCCAAATGTACACTCTGATGACTGAAAACACAGAGTGCACTGCAAAGCTTCTGTCTTGACTCTAAAGGCAGGCACACAAAGCCTCTTTCTTAGAGCAATACAAAGTGTAACCACAGGCTGACGCTCTTTCTACAAGAATAATGAGACATTCTCCATAGAGAACACAGATCAGTTTGCTTTCCTTGAATCAGTTCAGTTTAATACGCAACTAGGCAGACAGAAAATTACAAACGGAACTCCTTGTTGGAAACACACTTCAATACTCCCCTGTTTGCTGAAATCCTGAGCAGCACAAGAAAATATAACTGGAGTCAAACTGCACTTTGGATGCAATTCACATACTCTGAAGAATTCCAACTGACTTTAATGAGTTTCCTCCAGAATAAAAAGGCTGTAGATTGGAGCAACTACATTCACAGTACTTGCAGAAAGAAAGTCTTTAAAAAGACATGTGTGGCCTTAGATATTTGAACAGTACAGTTTTCAAAAATCAGTTGGGTCTTACAGCTCAAGAACTGCTTTGAGGTAAGATTGAGCTAGAGAGGGTGTGAGGAGAGATGCAGACTCAAAAAATAAAAATTATAATGAGCCCCATGCTTCAGATTTTCAGTCCTTCTGATCAGACCCACCCAACAGCTGTAGCTATTACACAAATGACCTTTTTTTACTCACGCAGATTCATCTAGAGCTGTCTATTTTGCCATTAAGACACAGCCAGGCTGGATGAAATTAAAATTTCTTTCAATCTCTCCTACAAACATACACAGCTCTAGACCGAACAGCAGAGGCAGAACTACCCACAGAGAAACCAGAAGGCTCCCTAGAATATGTATCCATTTGTAGTACAGCCAGGATAGCAATAAAATAGCACCTTTCCCTAAGAAGATTTACTACAGGCATGTTTAAAGTATTAGGGACCGAAAATTCAGGATCAGAACAGACTCAGCTCACAGGACTGCCTTCAGCTGGCAGCTAGCCTCCTTCTTGAATTATTGCATTCACTATTTAACAATCTTACCTTGCTCCCCATCCTGTCTCTTTCTCCTCCCCCCCCCCAAAGGACATGCTTATCACTTGCTCCATGGGTTTCTCTACAAATGCAGGTGAGGTCATCCCTTTTGGCTCCCTCCAGCATAACCTGAAAAGCAACTTTCAAGGGGAGCCAGCAAAAACCCACCCAAGTTGGAGAATCACTCTCTCTGTTTCTGAGAAATCTTACACAGTTCCTTTGGGAGTTAAAGGGGAGCTGGCAACCAGAAAAAACAGATTTTGTTTGCTTTCACAGTAAAACACAAGCAGACAAGGCGAAGGAAAAAAGACAGTAGTCCACAATCGGTAAGACAAGGGAGAAAAAAAATGCTGAAAATGGGATCAGCTTTTTACATCAGTATCCTGAGGGGTTTGTGTTTTTTTTTTTTTGGAGGGGAGAATTTAAAAAAAAAAGCAAGCAAAGAGAAAGGTTGTTTTCGCTTTCAATGGACTAATTTGAATGTAAAAAAAGGACGAATTCAGCTACATTCCAAAGACACCAAGCTAAGCGGTTTCTGAACCCCACTCCAAGGGGTCGTGCAACCCAAGTACGTTTACTTGGAAGTAAACCCCACTGATTTCAGTGAGACATCTCCCAAATGATTGTGTATTACACGGGAGCTTTAAAACGGTTAAGACCTGAAGGAGAGAAGCGGCGGAGCTGGAGACGCACCCACCTGAAAAAAAAATGGTATCTGTGAAGGCTTTGAAAACACCCTAACTGCAACTCGCGAAGCCGGCGCAGCCCAATCCTCTGCACATTTATTCAGAAAGGCCCCCCACCCCGTGCTCAACAGGCACAGGATCGCAACCTGAAGCACAGGAGCTGCGGCGTAGGAGGTTTGAGGATCGTATGCCCTCCTGAGGCGCGCGCGCACACACAAAAAAACGTGATTCCCCTCTCCACCCCCCCACCTCACAAAAGCCATTCATATTTTAGGTTAGAAAGGAAAGCCTCCCAGCGACGGCAGAGAGTCTCTTGTCAAGAAAAGGCGGCGCGTGTGAGCCCAACGGAGCGCGGCAGAGGCAGCCAAGCCCACCTGCCACAGCAACACCTGGGAACCCGCGCCCCCGCCCTCCCCGCAGAGCCCCTTCCTTCCAAAGTTCCACACAATAGGAACACAGGGGAGGGGGAGAGGGAGAAGAGGGGGAGAGAGAGAAGATCGGCGAGGGCCACCCGCGCCTGACAGTCGCTCGAGCTCCGCCGGGTGCTCCCGCCGCCGCCCGCGTGCCAATCCCCGCAGCGCGCGCCACCTGCGCGCCTCCCGCCAGTCCTCCTCCTCCTCCGCTCACCTGGCCGCGGGCAGAGGGCCGAGAGGAGCAGCGACAGCAGCAGGAGTCCCCGCGCCGGCAGCGGCTGGAGCAGCTTGCGACGGCAACAGGAGGCGGCAGAGGGGGTCTCCATCCCTCCTCCCCGCCGGGCGAACGGCGACTCCGGACGCGGCTCCTCCCCGACGGGAAGGGAAGGCAGGGCAGGCGCTCTCTCGGCCCTTTCCTCCCGCTGTTCTTTCCCGCGAGCGGGGCGGCGACGACGGCGACTATTTTTTTTTTTTTCCCGCCCTCTCTCTCTCTTTTCTCTCCCTGGTCGCCTGAGGGAAACGAGGCAGCACGCCAGTAACTTTCCAAGCGAGCTCTCTGAGGAGCGAGAGAAGTTGGAGGCGCGAGCCAGCGGCAGCACCAGCTCCGACGGGGCTCCGTCGCGGCGGGCGAGGGCGAGGAAACGGGCTCGGCTGCGGCGGCAAGCGCGGGCTGCTGCGAAGCAGGTGGCTCTTTCCCTCTGGCAGCCTAGCGGCGCTCCAGGACCGAAAGCCGGGGAGGGAGGTGGGGCCAGCCCGGGGAGGACACGCCCCCTCGGCAGTCTTGCCCCTCCCCCCTCCCTTTTCCCGAGAATTCTCGAGTCGGCTCGGCTTCTCCGTGTAATTTTTTTGATACTATCTACGAGTTGAGAGAGAGAGAGAAAGAGCGACCGCGGCTGATTGCAAATAAGAAGGAGGGAGCTTCCTATTGGCCCCGAAGGGCGCGCGCCCTAGAACTCGGAGAAAGGGGGGGCCGGGATTGGAATCCGGAGTGAGGAAAGGGGCGTGTCCCGATCGGACTGAGAATTCTGCCCTCCGCTGTAGGTTTTCTCTCCGTTGGGGAGCCCCGTTCATAAAAGGGATTGCGCGCTTAGGGGAAATTCGTGCGGTCCAAGGGTTGGGGGTCGGATTGGTTTGCAGGAGGCTGAGAATAAATGCGTCCCCCCGCTCCCGGCAAGGCGATGACAGAGAAGGAACCGAGAGCTGGTGAGGTTGTGGGGCTGAGAGACCTCACTGGTCATGCGCATGGGCGCCGCAATCCTATGCGTGTTTATTCGGAAGTAAGTCCCACTGGGTTTAATGGAGCTTACTCCTAGGTAAGTGTGCATAGGATTGCTTGCTTAGTTGCTCCTGATCTCGGGGGAAGGAGAAAGGAGCCCGACCGATGGGGGGGCGGACCAATGGAAACTGAGGCCATTTCCGCACTAGACTGTTACAGCGCTATGATTCCACTTTCAACATCCTATGGAATCCTAGACTGTCTCCAGAATCCGGTGGTATTGGAATGTGTCCTGAGTTTGCCCAACCAGTAGCAGTCGGAAGCATCCCGGGCGATGAGACATGCGTGGGATGCTCGCTACTGGGGTGGAAAAAACCAAACTGCGTGAAAGTCACGTCTGTGAGGCTGCAATCGCAGGCGTATGTTCTGGGGAATGAGGGTGAAATCCCCGTGGAAGCTTACCCTGGGGAAAGTCCCGACGTGACTTCTCAGTATGCATCCAAAGAATAAGGCAAGAAAAGACCATGCATCTCTAGGATGGGTGGACCGAATTAATACAATTACTCTTCGGGAAAACGAAGAGCTACACTATCCCTAAATTCTTAAACTGGTATTTCTCTAGGAGTTTTGTTGGTTCTGTGATCCCATATCTTGCCAAGCCTTTAGCTGACAGCAGAAGTGGTATGAGATAGATGGAAGGGTGAGTTGAATCTGAACTAGCTGGTTGGGGGCGGGACTGTTCTAGCTGTCAGTTTCTTACTGTTAACCTCTTGATTTTTTTTCCTATTGGGATAATTTCATTGATTTTAAAGGAGACAAACTGGTTTAAGAGCAAGTACCTAATTTTATATACCTTTTCAGGACTGTGTTTTTTTGATGTTCTTGTTTTGCTGTACCCAGTGCTTTGTAATGGGTTACAGCAACTATTTTAAGACTATATCAACATGATTGGGTAGGTATTTTTCGATATGCTTCTCTATAAAAGTATGTGTCCACAGCAAAATAAACACATGTGCTATTGTTGTGCATGTTGCTCTATGAGAAGGTTGTGCTCTTCATTTTTTAAACCACAGGAAACTACTTCCTGTGTGGTAGCAACATAACTTGTGATATAGCCCCAGATGGGGGCAAGATGGTAGCAAACTTGTGTCTTCTAAACAGAATTGGGTTTCTTTGTTTTCTGATATTTTTATTGGTGTAACAAAAGCAGAAGTGTGTCACCTTCTGAAACAATACTTTGTTGCAGAAAGACTTTGTTTTAAAAAGTCTAATAAATGTGTGCAATGGATTAATGAGATCAGTGTGTAAAGGGAAGAGAAACAGACCAAATGGAGATTAGGACTTCATAAGGAAGCATACATGTGGAAAATATGTCTGTTCTGTGCTAAGCACATGGCACCACAACATGAAATTGCTGAGGTCCAGGAGTAAATTAATAGTTTCCTATTCACCTAACCCCAAACCTTATTTGGTGTAACACTGCAGTGCAATTGCCCTATAGTGGTGATCCTGAAGGCTAGGGTAAACATGAAGACAACAGCATATCTAGCCCCAAAACTGGGTGATAAAATGCAGGTGGGGTGGAGATATTTACTTCTTCTTCCTCACAGTGTGTGTATAAGGGAGAAAGTAGAATGAGTGAATATTGCCTGATGATGCACATCCCTGAGCCTTAATTTTATTCTAGGCTACTTTTTAAAGACTGAACCCTATTCATAAATTAAAGACCTACTAGAAACATAATCATATGGAATCAGAGAGAGTGCTTCTTCCCCTTGTCCTAGTTAACGCCCCTCTGGACTCTTTCACGTGGCAGGAACCCTCAAAAGTTTTCAGCAGCCCAGGCTGTAGGAGGAGGATATTATGGTACACAAGAGCATAGAATTTAGATGCCTAAAGTATGAGAAATTTGATCAAACTAGCCCCTCACACCTTTTCCACTTTATTTTCAGGTGACATTCTCAAAGTCCCATGCTCTTTGGGGGGTAATGAGCATGTTGAGTCCATAGCAACATGAGCTGTTCTGAATTTCTTTCTTTTTTACACAGAAACCCCCCCCCAGATGTTTTCCTATATACATAATAAATCCTTTGAGTATTCAGAAACAATTACTTAGATCACAATGATTCTTGCTGCATGGCAGCAAATTGCTTTTCTAAATGATCTATAGACAAGGGACAACGCCTTTTGATGTGCCATGGAATGAGGACCAAGTGGGCCATGTCCCTTCACCTTTAGCAAGAGTAGTTCTATTCAGGTTCCCATGAGTTTGGATCAATAGCCCTGTAAGGCTCATGGGAACTGAGAGAGGAGGTTTTTAGGGGAGAAGGGAGGAAACATGCTTTCCTTGTGGAGAGATTTGGCCCGTTCAAGCCCCTAATAGTTTATAGTATACTGTAGGAAGAGGAGGATAGGAACTGCTAACAAACTCTAGTTTTGGTTTTCAAAGTGTGTAGCTTTGGAAGAGGCGATAAAATAAGACATTGCCCCCCTTGAAATAAGAATTTTGTCTTCATAAATTAGTTCTTTTGTTTGGTCCCCAGATTTCTAGCATTCCAAAGAAAGTTCAGCAAAACTTTGAAAATTATTCACTCATAAGACTCTTATAATTGCTGCATTCACATTCTGTTGGTCCCTTTTATTTGCATGGCTAAACTATATTTCTAAAACTTCACCTGAAGTTTTAAGTTACAACAAGGCTAGAAATTTGAAAACTGAAGGAAAAATTCAATTGGGGAAGCAGAATTCTTATTTAGAGGGCAAGGCCCTCATTTGCCTCTCCATAGCTACACGCCTGGTTTTAAGCTTGACTCTGTAGACACAGCTACTTTGTCTGTAGGTGGCCCTGTTCTTCTGCCCAGTCAAAAGCATGAGACCACCAAATATGCTATTAAAAGATGTGGTGATAGAAAAAAAAATTTAATGCACTGCAAGCTTCCTTGTACATAAGGGACAAAACTATTATCATGCAAGTAAAAGGACTGCATAAATTACATTTTTATACAGGCAGGTTAGAAGTAACCATTTTTATGGGGACAGTTACTCAGTCTTAAGTCAGCACTGTTTGTTGTATGACTAGCAATGACACTTGAAATGAAGATATGCAAACACATAATAAATTTCTTTGATAAGTAATCTTTCATATGCTTACCTTACTGATAATTTACTAAAATGGAAATAGGAAATTCAGGCCCCAGTAATCACATATCATGGTCAGTAATAAATTATACAACACGAGTAAAGGAAATGAGGGCACACACAGAAATCCTGTTCACCCAGGTCATTTTTTCCCTATGCTTTTGGTATTTTCTAACTAATCTCACAGTAGGCAAGTAGTAATAAAAAGAAGTAACATAGTAATATATAAATAAGTAAAAATAACAGAAAGGCAAAGAAGTTTCTACTCTAGGACTTTAAAATGTCCAAAACAAAGTTTAATAAAGGCTTCTCTTAGAAACACAATTTCAGTTCAATCTTCCACATATACAGCATGTTTTATGTCTTCCAATGACTGCCAAATTTCTAAATCTAGTCCTATCCATGCCCTTTTCTTATTTCATTAATTTTAAAAAAGTTAGATTAGGGTCACTGTATGATTAGTGATATTGTTCATATTGTTGAAAGAAAGACAGAAAATAAAATACAAATGCAGGGGTAGCCATATTGGCCTCAAGACAAATTCCAGAGTCCATTTTGTAGTAATATCATGCTGGCTATTGTTTGCTCCTGTTCCACTGTCTCCATTATTTTCTTCTTCTTCCCATCTATTAAGGGGAAAAAAACAGTCTTCACAGATTGTATTAGTAGTTGTCTGTAATTTATGTTGGATTCTCTCTCTCTCTTTCCTCCCTCTCTCTCTGTATATACAGTCTCATCCTCTCTGTGATTCTATGTAATTATTATGAAACACTAATATATAACTGTTTATATATTAAGTGTCAGGGAAAAATAGGTAATGGATAGAAAATTGAGAAAGGGTAGGGGTAGCAAGGTTACTTGAAATGAAAGGTTGTGAAAATGGGTAGAAGTGTATGGTGTGGTCTTTCATTTCCAGCAAGATTGAGTCTGGGTTGTTTAATTATTAATCCCAAAATTAGAATTTGGGATGAATGAATATATAAAGGTGTTCTATCTCCAAACCATACAAGTGCTGTTTTGGTTCATTAATTTGATAGTAATAGGTCTTAAATGATGAGAATAATATGTGAGACTTCCCTAAAGCACACAGAGGAAGCTCCACATTCTAAACAATGGGATTTGATTCTGGATTAGAACCAGAGCTGCGTATTTAACTGAAGCCAATGATTGTAACAGCTGCTTTCTAATGCGTGTGATACAGTCTTTCCACAGAAATCTGTTTATGCTGGAACATTAGGAATGACTTGAAAGATCATTCAGTTATCTAGTAATTTTTCATGTTGGGGGCTTGTACTTAGGGAGAATAGAACAGTGCAATAAGAAGAATATTAGCAGCCACCAAGGACACTATAAATATAGTGGGTACTCAGAATTATAAAGGGACTGTGCCCTTCATAATTACTGTGCCCAAAGTAATTACATTCCTATTTACTGCATTCTTTCTGAAATGTAACTTTTCAGAAATAAAAACAAAAGGATAAGCCACTGGAGTTTATGTTGCATGTAATGTACTAATTCCAGGCTCTGATCTAAACCACTGACTCCATTAAGATGAAAGGCAGGTGATTATACGTATAATGATATATATATATATAATGAACACATAGTTCAGCACTTTAGCTGCTAGATTATATTGGTACTTAGCCCATGCCTTTGAGAGTTAACACACACGGAAATGGGGACATGTTGTACCCTATGGATCAGGCCCCTTGAATTTACAGCATCATGTGTTGTCCAGAATAAAGCTCTTGTCATTTATTGTCTTAATCACTATGCATTTAATTATATCAGTTTGAAAAACAACTCTCATAAGTGAGCTAGTTTGTTCTTTATCAAAATTGGCTTTGAACTGGCTCATTTTAACATTCATTTATGTAGGCTTTGTGCTCCCATTGATAGTCACACTTATAACAGTGGTGATGATGATAGAGGGAAAAAAGGAGACAGATGAACTTTGGCCTTTTCCTCAACCAAAAGGCCTAATCATCAGGAATTTCCCAGCACAAAGACTCCTAGGAATCATAGTTTGTGAGAGCTTTTGAACACTTACTAAAGAAATTATTGTACATGCCTAAGTCCTATATATACTTTGGAACTGTTGGGATCCACCCACAATGCCAGCATCTCCTTAGAACTGGGTAGAATTGTTGCTCAAAGGAGGCCTGCAAGAGGAGGATAATGGCAGGATCTTTTCACCTATATATACCCATGCTAACTGTAGAGAGGACTCCAATTAAAGTTAAACAAAGTATTTTATTTGAATTGACAAACATACAAGAAATCAGACACTCTTAAGAACTATACAAGGCTCTTGGAAAATGAGGCGGGAAAGATTGGACAGAGACAGATTGGGTGGAAAGGGTGATAGTTACCAGACCTATAGAAGAGGTCACAGCACAGGCACTCAGTTAGCGTTGAGGGTAGCATGGAGGAACAGCACTCTGGGGTACCATGTGCAGCATAATACGCCCAATGTACTATGACTGGCTAGGACCAAAGCTAGGGTTTTTATACCCGCCTGAAGGGTGTGTTGACAAAGCCATAATGGCTTTCCCATGGGACTGACAAAGGAGTTCAGAATGGGCAGATTGCTTAATTCTAGAGTGGCAAAACATGGATAGGACTCATGACAGTCTTTAATGTTCGGTCAGATGGGGTGTATAGCAAATATCTCTGCACAGTTAGATCAAGAAATAGTCTCTGATTGCTCATCAATCTGGGCAGTCATTTTTCCTTGTGTTCAAAAATGCCAAAATGTTACCCTGTTTACTGGGGGTCCCGAGAGGGACACCTAAATTACCAAACAACAATGCACAATATTTGGGGAAATTAGCTGGAGCACTCACGTAAGCTAGCGAGAGGCAGGGTAACGTAGCAGGATTTTGCAACCCAATGTTTATGGGGTCAGGTCAGTCAAGCAGACAAACAGATATGCAGTACTAAAAATGATGTTTTATTGCAGACAGACAAATATTAAAGATACCACAATCACACAGCTGACTAAGAGAATAGGAGTCAAGAACAGATTTTGGGAAAAATGGGTGATACGACACCTGTCTCATCATCCTGGACCTTGCGGAGAATCCGGGGGTGCAGAGAAGAAACTCAGCTCGATTAGCTGAGGGGAGCTTGCCAAGCACAGCAACAGCAAGGCTTGATGGAAGTTCGGAGCTATCCGAGGAAGGTCTCGGAATCAGGGGTTTTTGTAGGGTGAATTGGGACTGCAGGCTCTGCCTTACTCGGGGACAAGAATGAGTTTTGGGTTCGGGACAATGTCTCAGAAAGGTCACAATTTAGCATGATTGAGTTAAGTCCGAATTGACAAAGAGGTAGACTGTATGCAAATGCTCAGTGTTTGGCCTTTAAGCTTCTAGCTTGCCAAGTTACCTGCTTAGGGCAGGGAGTCTTTTGTAAACAGCGTGCATACATAATGAGGGTGTTTGCAGAGAGGTCTCCTAAAGCAGTGATCTGGCTATTTCTGACCTGCCTGCATTGTCTTGGGATATTGCAGCGTTTGATGGCTGAGCCTAGTTATGGGCTTATCCAGGGGCCTCTCAAACACATGGAAAGGGGTGGTGGGAGAGAGCCAAATTATTGATATCAAAATGATATCTTTATGCTATCTCCAAGGAGGCCTAAGCTACAGTAACAAAAAGCCTGAAGCGGTGAAGAGATTAGCACAAACCCGTCAGCTTTAGGTTTTCTTCATAATCCTATCTGAACTTTCATGACCCTGAACACGTTCTCCAGCCAGTGTGATCCCAATTGTGTTCTCCAGTCATTAATAAGTTCAATGGATGAAAATCATATATTTTGTAGAAGGGGTGGTAGAGTATGGTAACAACAGATCTAGAACTGCACTTAAGTATATACATGTGAATATGAACTCATTTCCAGTGGCAATATTTTAAAAGTAAGAACATAATTTTTCTACCTTTATTATATGAATAAAGCATTAAGATACAGTCTTGTGCCCATGTATGGAGGCATAGCAAATTTTATTGCTTCTCCACTGACAGGTCCCTTCTGCACTAAAAAAATAAAATAAAATTGTACAAAATAAATTGCTAAAAAGAAACTGTTCTTCATTACTTGTGTAATCCCACCAGATTACAATGTTTGGTGTTATCTGTCATAAAAGATGATGGGTAATCCATGAAGGATGAATTATACATCCATAAAAAGTTGGTTAATTTTGTTCAGTTGATAGCAGATTAATAGGATGTTGTGCTGACATTTTAAAATCAAATATCCAGTGAGGGCAATGGGAAATATTGATGAGCAGAAAACCTTAAAGCACTACTACAACGTTGTCCATTAAAGTGCCAAGTCCACCCCCACCCAGAACCTTAGAATATAGCTACACATATGACAAGAATTGAAATCAGCCCAAAGGGTCGTTATCTCCAGTAATAAAATCCAACAGTCTGTAAGTAAAGTAAACTGCCAACTGTCCAGTTTTTTTCCTTTATAATCTCCAGAGGAGTCAATCCTATAGTTCGCTTGTGTGGTTTATTTCATTGCTGAGGAAACCGTACATTACTTCTGCAACAATCTGAATTGTGAGCTGTTCCATAATATAACAAGTGTTGTAGGATAAGGATTTTCTAGTGGAGCCCAGAGTGCATATCCTTGGTGGTGTCTATTTTAAACTAACACACACACACACACACACACACACACAAACAGTAGTTTGATTACTTATGCTGGCTTTCAGTTTTATCTCCAGGATTAAATTTTATAGACTTGTCTGTTCAATTTCATGTATCTAATTATTCTAACTTGATAGCAGCATTATGAATATGCTGTTGAATTTCATAGGCTGGCACATACAGAAACTTGTGTTAATTATTATAGTACATGGAGTTATTCACTCCAGTAGTTAAGGTAGAGGAGTGGATTGCTGACTGCAGAAACCACTAAAATAACGTTGTCATTTAAAAGCTATGCTTGCTTGCTTGCTTTTTCTTTCTTTCTTTTTTCCCCCCTTTCCAAAGCCAAAGGAGCCAAAATGGGTTTTAGGTCCTGTGCAACACTTCTGTTCAATTTCTTGGGCAACGGAATAGGTGCTTGTAAAGAAATGTGGCCTACAGATGTAAAGATGTACTGGTTCAAAATGGTTTTAAGACAATACTGCATCAGAAAAACCGGGCAAATTCAGTTAGAGAATTAAGAGACACACACATACCAGTCTGTTTCATGCTGTGTTACAAAAAATGTTAACCTTGTATGTCATACATCATATAGGATGTTGTGAAACTGATCCTAATGTATTTAAGTTTGAGTCTTTCCGCACTACACTGTTATAGTGCTATTATTTCACTTTCAACATCCTGTGAAATTCTGGGGGTTGTAGTTTGCTGAAGCCCAAGAACTGTCTGGCTGAGAATTCTAAATGCTCCTTCCTCAACTGCAAACCCCAGGATTCCATAGGGTATTGAAGGTGGAATAATAGCACAGTAACAATGTAGTGTGGAAAGGCCCACAGAGTCATCACATTATGTAAACAGCTTCAAAAAAGTGTACGAAGTGTATTTATGAGGGAATTCTCCTGAATAAATTCCTGATTCAAGTATCAAGGACAGAGCGTCTAGCCATTGACTAGACATTGCCAGTGTAAAACTACTCTTATTTGAAGACACCTGCTAGAATGGTAGTCTCTTGCATAGACCATTCAAATGAATGGGACAAAAGCCATTGTACATAACTAGGGATGGAAAGAACATTCAAAAGCATTTAAAACATGGTTGAAAATATCTTACTTGAGTGTTTGAAAACCCTAATAAATAGAATCATAGACTGCTGAGCATTTTTTCAGGGACATTCTGTGAAAAAAGTGCATTTTCTCCCCTCAGGAAGTAGCATTTTCTGCACAAAAAAACCCAACTTGTTTCCTGTGGAAGGAAAACAAATTTGAATTTCGTGCAGAATAAGTCCCTGAATCAAAATATTATTTGAACACTAAGTGGTTTTTGAAGACTTTTTCACAGAAGAAAGACAATTACTCAAATAATTCATTGCATTCTTCAAGAACTAATTTAACCAAGAATTACTACCACTGTACCTGAGACACCACTGTGAAGATATAACATTAGAAACGTTTCCATCAATATTATTTGTTTAAAATTATTTTTCCCCTTTCAGTTTTTAGTACCTTTGGAGTGGAAGATGATTTGCTAAAAACAGCCACTAAATCTTTCTGTGAAAGGGTTGCCCAGATGATAGCAAGAAAAGGGGGAAAAATAAGAGAGAAAAATGTATTGGTTAACAATAATACTCAAGTTCATTTAGATGATACTAAGTCAGTAAAACTCTACAGCTACTCTTCACATGAACTATTTAAAATTGTATTATTTGAAAGATACAGTGACATCCAAATGAGTCTGGCTAATGCCTGCATCATCCAAATAAAGCTGTAGGGTCAATTGATGTTGATAAAATGATTTGAATCCTAGCCAAATTGCCCCTATGATTTGCAGCTTATGTAGATCATTGTTCAGCAAATACAAATAACCTGTAAAGTGTGTAACTTTTAATAAATAAAAAGGATGCTTAATTCCTGTTTTCAAAAATTACTAGGCAAAATGTCAAATTAGCAGCTTTACTGCCAAAATTTCCTGACTTTGTTTTGGTAGTTAATGCATTTTTATGAATTCATTTGGAGCAGCTTCTGAATAGCAAAGCAGTAAAATAAGTTTCTCTCTCTTATTTTTTAAATTCTTTTCTGTTGTGTCCAGGGGAACGGTGAAGGGGCTGGAAACCATGCCCTATGAGAAGCGGCATAGAGAGCTGGGTATGTTTAGTCTGCAGAACAGAAGGTTAAGAGAGGACATGATTGCCATGTTTAAATATTTGAAGGGATGTCATGTCAAGGAGAGAGCAGCTTTGTTTTCCACTCCTCCAGAGACTAGGACAAGGAGCAATGGATTCAAACTACAGGAAAAGAGATTGCATGTAAACCTCAAAAAGAACTTCTTGACAGTCAAAGCTGTTCAGCAGTGGAAATGCTGCCTTGGAGTGCGGTGGAGTCTCCTTCTTTGGAAGTTTTTAAGCAGAGGCTGGATGGCCGTCTGTTGCAAATACTGTGATGTATGTTCCTACATAGCAGGGGATTGGATTGGATGGCCGCTGTGGTCTCTTCCAACTCTGTGATTCTAAATTTCTGTTCTCTCTTTTTCTACAGAGAATATAATGGTAAGAGAGCTATTGTTTTGTTATAAAGATCCTACAGAGATGAGAGGAGGGAGCTAGCAATGTAAGATCAAAGATAACCGACAAACATAGATTTTGCCTAGCATAATATTGATTGATTTAAAATCATTTTGCAGCACCTTTGGCCATATGGCACAGTTTAACCTTTTGTTTCATTGGCAACCATTTATAAGAAATACATTAACTGTATGTTTTGTTTATTTCTCTTATGTTATTCCAATTCAATAGTAATTTTTGGGCACAGATTAAGACCATTTTTCTTGCACTTAAACAGTCGGGTACAACTTTTTACAAAGCAACTCTTGTCAGTTTTCAGTTCTTATAATTGTAATTCAGCCATTTTTAACACTATCTCCAACTGACCAAAAGAGAGGGGTATTTTTCTCTCCTCTGTTCTTAAAACGTTTTTTCCCTTGACTTTACTTGTGGTGTGATCAGGTCCAAAACCATTATCTCAGATGAGAAGTAAAAAAAGATAAAAAATGCAAAAAAGTCCAATCTTTATTCTGAGCATTCCAGTAACTCTTATTGTGTACATTCTTTAGCTGCACAATAAGATGGCAGGGCCAAAGTTAAAAAAATTTTTTTTTCTTTTCTCCCCCCCCCTTTTGTCTATGAAGTTGCTGGTATTTTTTGGGAGAGGGGAGGGGACCTCTTTAATGTATGTGTGAAAGCAGTGTTGACCAATGATAATATATTTTAAAATGTTGACTTTCCCCAAATGATGGTGTTATGGGAAATATGTAAACAAATGAATAGAATAAATATCAAAAAGACATTTCAGGTCATAAGATATATTTTCTGAATTCTCAACCTGATTTAACCGAGAATTCCACTCATACTACTATTGTCTGTGTTGGTGGAACTGCATTTTCAAGAGAAATGCAAATTCATCACATAATCCTCAGGATGCTCCAGTAGTATGCTTTCATGCAAAGAAGAATATTTCATTAAAATGAATCTAAATCTACACAGAGGGTGATATTCTGAATAAAACACTTCTTTAAAAAAACTTCAGTTCCAGGACGTGATGTGTGAAGCTGTTTAATTTGGGATGGGAGAGGCATGTGTGAGGAAACATATGAGATTATGCATCCTTTTTTCATTTGATGATGTGAACTGGAATCTATGAAGGCACCCTTTTAGGGTATCACAAGATTCTCTAAAGCTGTTATTTCCTCTCAAGAATCCAGGGCTTATTGACTGCAAATGAGTGGTATACATTTCAGGACAGATAAAAAAGAAGTAATATTTGGTATTGCTGTTGTTCTGTGCCTTCATATCATTTTCCACTTATGATGAGCCTAAGGTTTTCTGAGGCTGACTGTGTGTGAAATGCTCAAGGTCACCTGGTGGGCTTCCATGGCCAAGCAAGGAATTGGACCCTTCTCTCCAGGGTCATTGTCCAGTGCTCAAATCACTACACCATGCTGGCTCTCAATATATTATATAGCACTTGTTAAATTGTAAAATTTGCTACTACAGGAGGGATGCTAGCTCCAAACTGAATAGTTATAAAAGGAAATTGTACAAATTCCAGTGGGAGTTGTAATCCAAAACCCAAACTAACCCCAAACCACCTTTTCTAAACTCTGGGAGCGCCACCCTATTTTTAGTCCTGGCCAGCTGCAGTATCAGAGCAGGAAACCCTGCCTTTGTCCTACTTGGTGTCATTACAGAGGTACATAGTCATACGGGATTGTGGCTATCTTCTATGCTCTCATCACAGCTGCTGAAAGTTTGTTTAAAAAGTTGGCAAAGTTGATAGCATTTTTGTTCATGGGGTCTACAGTACATTAAACAGAATCTGTCTTGGCACAGCTTGGAGGCTTTGCATTTGTTTTATCTGTGTGCCACCTTTTCACTCATCTCTTGAAAACCTGAGGTAAAAATATGATAGATGAAGTAGTCTATAGCCTTTTTTCAACTTCAGAAAGAAATAGTGGCCTGGGAATAACAGTCCTTAGAACTGAGGGAAGAGAAGAAGTGGGAGAGGAACCACCAAATTCTGAATCCTGCTGGGCTTACAACAGAATCAAAGATAATATTTGAGTAGCTTATTTTGTTTCTTTATCTCTTTTCAGTTACACCACTTTTTTCCTTGCTCATATTTTCCTTTTTCTTTGAGGCTGGCCACTGGCCATTGGACCACTGACAGAACTACATTAGCAAGATATTCACACCCTAACAAGGAGGTTTCCAAAAGTGAAGAAGGAACTCCATTGTCTGATGCCCCAGGATGGCATTCTAAGAACTGTGGGATTATGGTTTAAATTTAGAATATATTAGTAAACATCTGAGGTAGAGTTTACACTAAAGTGTTCTAGAATAAGCTTGCTTTCTTTAAAACATGAAAGCAGCATACTGAATATTATACTAGAGGTTATAATTCCACAAGCTGCATGAAAACAGCAGCTCCTTTCACTGCTGTCCTAATACATTGCAAGGAGTAAGTGTAACTGATTTAAGTGGTTCAGATTCTGAGTTATCATATATAGGAAAACTTTGAATTCAGGAGATAATATGAGACCAGCTAGATATTATGTACATAGAGCTTTTTAAAACTAGGTAGGGAAGGGAGAGGCATGGCATGACAAGATAATATAGAGATTACAAGAAAGAGGAAGACTTAAAAAAACACACTTATGTATTATGTTTCAAGGAAACCTCTGACTGGACAGCAGCCAATGTAGTATAGTTGTTAATGTGTCTTTAAACAGACCCTGACTCATGGTGACGCTATCATAGGTTTATATGGCAGAGGGGCTTTGTCATTGCTTTCCTCTTGTATTTCCATGGTTGAGCAAACAACCCTGATTTCCTGGACTTCTGGCCAAAACTCAAACCACTACACCACATGGGACCCACAAAGTAGTATAAGACATTGTCCATATTAATAAACTGATGTGAAGAGAAACAGGAGAGAGGAGATCCATGAATGAGAAGATAATTAAAAACAGAAATAGAAAATGGAAGACCAGAAATACAAAATTTAAAATGTAAAAGATAAGAGTGGGGGGAATGTCTGAGTTATTAGCATGTGGAAATCGATAGGTGTACTTGTTGAGTACAACTTTGGTCTACAAAAGATCAGCAAAATGATCTTGTGAGAGATGAAGGCTGCAATTGTAAAAGACACTTACTGTGAAGTAAGGCCTATTGCACTCAGCAAGACTTATTTCTGAGAAAATAACCACAGTATCAGTCTGTAACTGGCAGTTAATGGCTTTACGTGCCAGACTGCTGGGAACAGAAAAAAACTTCTGATACAGTGATGGAGGGGAGGGAAGTTTAATGGCTAAAAGAGTTAAGAAAAGTTGTGGTGCATTGTTTCCTCATACTTCCCTTTATAGACAGCCATGGAACTAGTTATACCTTTTTTTCCCTCAACTGAAAACACAATTACTCAGTTGGTCACAATAACCTGTTGTGTGGGTTGTCAGGCTGTCAGGACTAATGGTTTTGGATGACACCCAGAACAGAAATGAATTATGAATGAAAGAGCATTATTTGAGTCCCTTTTACTATGCAATTTAAAAGTCGGTTGCCCCGTTTTCTAGTTATTTTCCTGTTTTCCTTGCAATGTGAGTATGCTATATATAACTCCCAAAGCAAGTTTGGAAGATCCATCCAGCATTTGCCTAATTCTGCATTGCTTCTTTGAAAATTAAACCCCTATGGGAATCTTGCAATTTGCCACTCAGTCTGAGAACGCTGAGGGAAAGTGGCCAACATGCTGATAAAGCCTTAGTGTTTTCTTCCACTGTTGTCTTGCCTTTGGCACACTGCAGGATTCAGCTAATTTTGAACAGCAGTTCCTTAGAGCAATCAACAGAATGAAGATCCCTCAGATGCAGTTGAGTAGGAACAAGCGGGCTAAGTAATGCTAAGAAAGAAGTACTGCTCAAGCCGGCCATTAGCATGCAGCACGTGCAGTAGAGATTTAATAGAGTATGCTTTAAATTAGTATGCTGGGCAATTATGACAGAAGTTCCCTCAAATCCTTGTATTTGTCTTGCTTATCAGCATCTTCTCCTGAATGCTGATGCAAATAACAGATCTGCTTGGTGTAGGCCAGCTTTTTGACATAAGTAGATTTCCTTCATTAACTTGGGAAAAGAGGGTCAGCAGGAAATCAATGGGGCCTTTTTATCTAGCTACATGCAGGACCATGTAAATGAACCTACCAACTGTGTTTCAGCATGGTAATAACTACTTTATCACCTTTTGTTACTGTTACCTGTCTTTTACTATGCAGTATCAGCATTTCTAGATTAAGGGAGGGAGTAAATTTTAGTTTCCACTAAATAGGTAAGTTTAATTCCCACTAAGTTTCCACTAAATAGTGAACTAAATGAGAAACGTTTTGCTAATGTGCCATGTTTAATGTTTTTTAAAAATAAGACTCTTCTAAGGGCCCAGTAACTTACAGGAATTGTGGAGAAATAAGAATGTTGGCAAAATAGCTTGCGTATTACCTTAGTATGAGTCTAGACAGGATGGCTTTGATGATACCACAGTGCAGCCATGGATTAAAAATGCTGTTTGGATTAAATTTAATAATTGCTACGTACTTGTATGTGCTTTTTGCTGCTCACCACAAGATCTGCAGTTTATTGGGGACGGAGATGGAAATTGTTTACCCCTACAGATGTTGAGCTGTATCCCCCAGGGTTCTTCTCCACTGGCTGGATTATGTCTACTGAAAGTTTCAGTCCAACAACATTTGGAGGTAATTTTGATGCATAATTCCCCACCTCCAGTGTATAAGTATTCTTTACAAACTGGTGTTTGATCCATTTTCATGAAGAAAACCTTCCATAAAGGGTACTCACCAACGGCTGCTTTTCATCTTAGAGAGAAGTGACTAGTGGGGTGCCACAGGGTTCTGTACTGGGCCCAGTGCTATTCAACATCTTCATCAATGGCCCTTTCCACATGGGGAAAACATGGAGTAACACGGGGTAGGACGGAGGTCGTCCCCACCGTAGAGTGCGCTAGGGCAGTTAGAAAAGTGGAGGTTCTACACCTCAAAGCGCCCTCGCGTGGCCGTGGGGGTGGCGCCATGTGTTTTATAAAGACCACCTCTCAAGTGGTCTTTTTAAAACAAGATCGCGCTATCCCATCTCAGCGCCCAGTGAATAACTGCAGGGGTGCGCAAGCACGTCCCTGCAGAGCTGCCCAGGGTTGGGCTTCCGGCTGACGTGCTACCCCGATTGGCGGAGTGCCACCGGAAGCCGCCAGCCACGTTTTGGGTACCGCTGGGCGCCATCACCGTGTACAGCGGCAAATGCACGGTGCTCTCCGTGGCGATGGAGCAACCCAGATAAAGGTAAGCTCTGTTTCCGCGTGTGCTGCCCCGTTTCCCTGCATTTCACGCCCCCCTGTGTGGAAAGGGCCAATGACTTGGATAAAGGAGTAGAGGACATGCTGATCAAATTTGCAAATGACACCAAATTGGGCGGAGTTGCTAATATGCCAAAGGAAAGGATCAATATTCAAAATGACCTTGACAGATTGGAGAGCTGGGCCAAAGCTAACAAAATGAATTTCAACAGAGAGAAATATAACGTCCTGCATTTAGGCAGAAAAAATGGAATGCACAGATATAAGATGGAGGACATGTGGCTGGATAATAGTACATGTGAAAAGAGTCTTGGTAGATCAAAAGCTGATCGTGAATCAGCAGTGTGATGCAGCAGCCAAGAAAGCCAATGGAATTCTTGGTTGCATCAATAGGAGTATGGTATCTAGATCGAGGGAGGTAATGGTACCACTCTATTCTTCATTGCTTACATGTCATTTGGAATACTGTCTCCAGTTCTGGGCACCTCAATTCAAGAAGGATATCAACAAGTTGGAGTGTGTCCAGAGGAGGGCGACCAAAATAGTATGTATATGTGTATGTATGTATGTATGAATAAATAAATAAATAAAGAATAAAGAATCATGTTGAGGAGGGAGCAGGGTTGTTTTCTGCTGTTCCAGAGACTAAGACAAGGAACAATGGATTCAAGCTGCAGGAAAGGAGATTCCACCTGAACCGCAGGAAGAACTTCTTGGTGGTCAGAGCTGTCCGGCAGTGGACTATGCTGCCTCGGAGTGTGGTAGAGTCTCCTTCTTTGGAGGTTTTTAAGCAGAGTCTGGATGGCCCTCTGTTGGGAATGCTTTGATGGGTGTTCCTGCATAGCACGGGGTTGGACTCAATGGCCCCGTGGTCTCTTTCAGCTCTATGATTTGTATGATCCTTTGTACACCTGTTAATTTTAAAAGTATAGGAAAAAACCAGTGAAATGAAAAAACAGATTAACAAGATGAGGTTAACATTCAGGAATTGCCTTCCCCAAGACAGACTCAGAAGAGAAAGTGGCAGTATCCTACATATCATCTTGTTGGCAGTAGCCTACATTCCCTCCTTGACCACACTACCCTTCCATCCCCAGGCAGTGTGATTGTGGTGCAAATCATTGATGGGTTTTCCCAGTCAATGACCAGTGACCGTGACACTATCCTGCCGCACACCCACACTTACCTGAGCTGCAGAGTCCTTGTAAGCTCAATGACTGCACTTCCTGCCCCAGTGTAGCCTGGGACAGTCAGTACCCAGCTGCGCTGCGGCATGAAGAGGCAGGGCTATTGCGCTTCCTTTATTTCAGTGAGCAAGCCATTGCAGAGGGAGTGTTGGCATCTGAGCTCCCATCCCAGCAAAGCTGCTACTGGGACGACCATGGACCCAAGTAAGCTGCAGAAAGGGCCTCTGTTTCTTTCTGATCTTGCTTGCCTGTGCTCACATTTATAAACAGCTTTCTAATCTCAGTTGAGAATACTGGACCTGACCACTATAATTAACAATGGTCTGTTTCATAGACACACAGATCTAGGGACTAAATCTTGCAACAAACTTTTCTGAGAAAGCCAGCTTCCATCCTGTATCTTTTCCAGCAACACCTATTACAGAACCTAGGACTCTTTCATACTACACAATTACAGTGCTATGACTCCACTGGATGTGAATGCATGGTCAGATTATATGTTCCCTTACTCATTCATATAAAAAATGGAATTTATTTTTTACATGATAAGGGGAATGTAGGAGACGGAAGCTTTATTTCCCCTCCCTGCTTAGCTTGCTGTGCTCCATCTCTTCAACCACTTTACCTCCAGAAATGAAATAGACAGAAAGAAATGTTTCTGCAATAGCAGAAGTTAGACAAACAGAAGAAACATACTGAAATTTTAAACTACAGAGAAGGTTAGGAGCCAAGAACAGAGAAATTGGTTTCCAGTGCCTGTATGTACCTTCTATTTCTTTCTTTTCTTTCTTTCCTTTTTAATGGATTTTATGTTCTTTTGTCCACGCACCTATCAATTATTAGCCAGATACAACTGTGGCATCATGTCCAATTTTGTTCCTGTTCATGTGCTGATTCTACACAATGATTTATGTCATCACTTGCAAATAGTGCCCATCTATTGTCTATATACGAAAAACACAAGTAGAATAAATTGACAAATCTGATACTAAAAATGCCAACATTCAGAAATGAGTGGGAGATCGTTCGATCCCAAGGATGCTATGCTGCTAATCTCAAAGACATCATAATTCAGTGTGAAGTTTTGAAGGGCAGGCTGTAGTATGACATTTCTGGAACAGAAATGTATGAGAAAATACAAATACGTATAAACTCAGACTTCAGATTTCTTTCCTGGTCTGCTGTTATATTAGTATAGCACACCTGGAAAATAATGCTTCTTCCTGAACTGTGAATAAACATGATTGTGAGATGAGATATGTATGCAACCTTGCTTGGTACTTGGACATATTAATGAATTAAAGTATATGTTTAAGGTTTGTCTAGCAAGTCTAGTGGCAGAGGAATTGGCACTATCATGCTAAATGACCCTATCTTTTCCCACTTTTTCCTACATGATTTGGTTGATTTCAGTATCTTTGAAGGATTGCTTTGCTTGATTTGTTATTTCTCTGTGTTCTTCTCAACAGGATATTGCTGTTGTTAATAGCAGTAGTATTGTCATTATTATAGTTGTATCACCACAGTATCAGGACAGTGTAAATATTCTTCTGCTCCATTTTATCTTCATAACCATCCTATGAAGTAGGTAGGGCTGATATCTACTCCACAAAGAAGGAATCTGAACCAGATCTCTTAGTCTTAACATGACTGTTAGACTATAACCACTACCCACCTTTCAGATGCATTAAGCTTGCTGTCTGTTAGCATGTGTTTTAATCATGCTTTACTGGGGTCAACTTTTTTTTTTTTTTTAAAATGCATTCTAAAATTACATGAAAGTGAAGTGTAATAGTTGCTCTCCTGTTTCCCACTCAAGATTCATCAGCAGAATTAGCAAGTGCTCCTTTTTCCAGGAGTCTGGTAGGCCTGGTCAAGTAAGGATAGTGTTTATAAGTTGTTATTGTTCAAGACCCTTTTTGTTTTTTTGCTTTGGTATATTGTGTTTTACATTGCAACTTAAGCTATGGATTAGGAGCTATACTATTTTAACATAGATGTTAATAATATCAATTGTAAGTGATGTACATACTACATGTAAAGCTTACTTTGGTTATATCCTAACTGCCTTCCATAACAGAGACCAGTTCCAATGCAGCTCTATTTAAGGACTAGGATTTTCATGCAGTTCCTATATTGTAATCAGTTGTGTGTTCAATATCAGTTAATTAAAAAAAAAGGGTTATGGGGGAGCACTTCAATTTCATTAGTGTGATTAGCAGATATTTGAGTTTGCACAGCAATCCTAGCTTTTGAATTTCATGATTTGGAGGGAGTAAGGAATTCAACTGGTAACAGTGGCATGCCCATCTATCTCCATACCTTAAACAAAGGATGAAAGAGAAAGCCTTCTGTATTTGTATATACTGTGCCATGAATCTGGAGTCCCCAGTATATAGGAATGGACAACCGTGGCTTCCCAAGCCTAGCTTAGTCCCATCTGTCCTAGCCATGATTGTCAGTTATGACAATTATAATGTGTTCTCTCTCCCTCCCTCCCCTTAATAAAACAAAATACAATAATAAAATAAAATAAATCTGTAGAGCCATAGTTGTCTATTCCTGCCCTACCAGCTCCTTTTCAGAACTTTGCTCAATCTACATAGATCAGAATACTGGAAGTGGTTATGTCTAGGCCAGTAGAACAGACAGTGTTGAAACAGAGCTTAGAAATTTAGCTGTCTGTACTAAGGCTGTAAGCATGAATAGGAGTACTTCAAATAAATGTTTCTACAGCTCATAATCTGAATATTTGGAAGAAGATGATATTGGGGAAGAGAGAATATATACTTCCAAAAAGGAGTCTGAGAGAAGTTCAGTTACTTGGGGAAGGTAAAGGAATGTTTGGAGTCAGGAAACAAGGCACCGGTCCTGCCAAACCCAATAGCTTGGAGATGACTAATGCTATTCTAGCAAATGAGTCATGGAATAAACATTCAAATACATCATTCGCCACTGCAAAGATTAGGTATACAATACTTGCTAATTTTGTTCTTGAAGGAAGCAACAAGTTATTTTAGCAGTTTGCTTCCCACTGTGAGAAGTCTTCAAAAACTGAAGTTTTGGAAGAATATCTGCAGCTTGTGACTTTCCTGCAAAATTTGCACATGGTATTTTTGTGCAGAAAAAAATCATTTTCTGCTCAAAAAGTACACATATTTTACATAGAATGAGGTTAACATTGCAAATATTTTTGTCAGTCCAGGATTCCTTTTATCAAGGTTTCTCAACACCCAAGAAACATACTTTTGACCACATTTTTGAGCATTATCACCATCCCTAACAAAGATATCCTGATTAGCAAAACAGAAAGCAGAGGTTATA
Organism: Iguana delicatissima; assembly: GCA_948472985.1. Taxonomy (NCBI): domain Eukaryota; kingdom Metazoa; phylum Chordata; class Lepidosauria; order Squamata; family Iguanidae; genus Iguana; species Iguana delicatissima. Next base: position 99,420 of record CAOKZL010002376.1, on the reverse strand, counting down.
GTTACCCACAGATGTTGTTCTAAGGTTGAATACACAAGGTCATAATTATAATGATGGTTTTCATTATGTTACGCTCTAGTCCTGGAATAAATGATCCATTAAAAGAGCACATTCATTTGTTTTAATGTTATAAGCTATTGTGCTCAGTTACAGAGGTGGCACAAAAGTCTGTGAGCATTAAAATTTAGAGTACAAAATTTTGCCTTGAAAATGGGGTTCCTTTCGTAACATATTGATAGTTAAACTGGTATGTGCCAAGAGATGAAGGTACTTACTGGCCAATGATGTCATAAGCAAATGAACTGATCCTGAGCATTCTTTCATGGGTGGAGTATTACATTATTTTGTTTTTAGCATCAGGAGCTTAAGTGTATTTTTAATATTTATAATTTTAGTTTTTAAATATTTTGATGTTGCTTAGTCTTAAATGTGAGAAGAAAGAAATGATTGTGCAGACAGGAAAATGCATTTGTGGTATACTGATAAGCTTTCAGCTGTCATATTACATGTTAGAACTTGATAAATGGCTATGACTTAAAATGAGAAGTAAGAAAGTAGGATTCATTTGATTGTGTGTCACTCTGCTGGTAGCAATATTTCATCTTTTTATTTTAAAATCTCAACATTCAAAAATCAGCCAGTAAACTGTAATCTTGGCTCAGACTGTTATATTAGAGAATTCTGCAGCTGAGGCTTTAATGGTAAAAAGACTCAAGGAGTCTAATAAGCAGTGAGATGGAATAAGATCAAACTTGTTAAAACTTTGATATATAGAAATAAAAGTTAGGCTGAGTAAAATTAATTCTAGTGAAAATGGCTTCTGTATTGTGTTAGGAACAAATAAAACTGCCTATGAGGAAATTCTAGGAAACTATTTTAGGTCCGTCTGGCTATATGAGAGAAATCAGATTTTACCATCTCTCTAATTGTTCAGTTTGAACCCAAATAGTTAATGCTTCTAATTCATGGATTTTTTTAAAAAAAACAGGTTGGTAGGAGAGATTGATTCTTTGGGTATGACAGTCACATGCTCGCAGCAGGAATGGGCAAAGTGTGCTACTTCCGAGGTTGTTGGACTTACACCATTTCCACACTACAACGTTAAGAGTGCTTTAGTCCACTTTCAGCACCCTATGGAATCCTGGGGTTTGTAGTCTAGCGAGGGACATGTAGAATTCTCAGCCAGAGAGTTCTTTGGTGTCAGTAAACTACAAACCCAAGAATTCCACAGGATGTTGAAAGTGGAATAAAGCACTCTTAACATTGTAGTGTGGAAATGGTTAATCTCCCATCAGCTCTTAACAACCTAGACAGTGGTGAGGCATCTTGGAATTTGTAATCCAACAAGGTCTGGAGAGCCAACAGAGACATCACACAGTGGAAGATACAGTGCTGAAAAACTTTTATGAGATTAAGAATAACTGATGAGGGTACAGGAAGCCAAGCCATTTCAGAAGCTTAAATGGTTATTTAAAAGTTGAATAGCTCAGTACTTAGGCAAAATTCCAATTGAACTATTAAAAAGGACCATAATTCTGTTTGTTCCAAATTAATTTTCTTACTATTAGTGGCTTCTTCCCTACTTTTACCATAATACCTTTCCAATTTCTATGTAGTAATCTTCTATAGGTCTTGCAAAAAAAAAAGAAAAGTGTAACTTTCCAGCTAATTTGTTTCTGCTGATGCCTGCCCTAGGCCCTCTTTAGAATAAAAAGTTACCTGGCAAACCAAGTGATGCCTGTGACCTACATTTAGTCATGCTCTTAATTTCCCACAATGTCCTCAATACCCCATGGCACAGTCATATTTAAATGGTGATTGGATCCAGCTTCAGATCACTGCTCAAAGTTTTGCAGCTATCATAGTGAAGTGAGATTAGATCCTACTTGGAGTTAGTGTAACTTGTGACCTACTATTCCTTTGCTGAGAAGGTGGGGTCATCAGACGCTTATTGAATAATTCCCCTCAAACATGGAGTTAGCATGAGTTGAGATCTGTTGTGCTTAAGTACAGCAGCTATAGTTTCCAAAATAAACTTGTTGCTTTTATGTCAGCTTGGCACTCCAAAAGGGTGAGGTGCAGCACCTAGTGTTCTCCAGATGTTTGGATCTAGAATTCCTACCACCCAGCCAACAAAACCAATATTTAAAGGTTATTGTTTTTATATTTTTATCCACCTTTGTATTTAAAACAGTGTTCAAGGCTGTTAATAGAGATCACTGTAAACAATGTAAACAGTATAACAATTGCATTTTAAAAAGCCAAGTTAAAAATATGCATCTTCACACAGAGAATTAGTTTGCAACAAGAGCACCAACTGGTTACGATGCTAAGGGGCTGCATCTCAAATCTGGGAACAAAAGAGGAAAGAAACCCCTTGCATGTTTGTCAAGAGTCTTCTGGAGGTGATGGTTTTCTCAAGTGAGACTTGCCAGAAGATCATAACATTTGGATGGGTTCATAAAAGGCAGATAGTTTCTTGGATGGTCATGCCTCCAACTGTTTATAACTTTAAAAAAGGGCTGGGTTAAATGTGTCTTGTGGGCACATGCACCCCATGGCCATTTTGTGCCTCCTGGCATCCCTTAGTGGGTCAAGAATGCTCCAAAATACCCCCCAAAGGCCACTAGGAGGTGCAAAGAGCATTTCCACCACATTTGGAGGCCCCCTGGGCCCTCCAGAGATAAAAATTGTAATTTGTGTAATTTTCCTCCCAAATTTCCTCGAGGGGATATGGGGACATTTCACCACTTTTTGTGCCCACCCTGGCCAATTTAGATCCAAGAGAAGCCTCTTATGAAACAGGAAGTGACTTATGAAACAGGAAGTGACATTTTGGGGAAATGCATTCTTGGGATGTGAATCTCCAAGGTCTCCTGGGGACACTAAGGCATCCCCTGCCCTTCCACAGTTGCCCACTTCTGCTTTAAAGGTTAAAACCAACACCTTGAAATGATCCCAGAAAGCAATAGGCAATCAGTACAAGTGAATATGAGAGCTGCAGTCCAAAACATTTAGAAGGTACCAGGGCAAGCAAGGCCCAAAGGTTTACTCTGGAGCCTTGCAAAGAGGAAAGTGCAGGGGCTTAGATGTATGCTGCATGTAATAGAGCAGTTTGAACATACTACTCCTAAGGGTACTAGGTCAGAAATATCCTCAGTCCTGTGATTTCAATGGCAAAATCTGAGACCCACGTGTTACCTTGCCATACACTCCAATCTGTGATACAATATAATTGGCTATAAGTACTGTTTAATTGGCATAAAATAAATATAAATCTTAGCCCATTTCTACACTATACTATAGTGCTATTATTCCACTTTCAACATCCTGTGGAATCCTGCAGTTTGTGTTTTACTGAGGCCAAAGAGCCCTCTGGCTGAGAATTCCAAATGCTCCTCTCTGCAAACCCCAGGATTCCATAGGATGTTGAAAGTGGAATAATAGTGTATATAATAGTGTAGTGTGTGGAAGTTGCCTTAGATCTGTGGCTGCAAGCTATGTGAAAAAGAAGGAATTCCGGTTGGAAATTTCTAGGCTAAGACAAAAGGAACTTCAGCATGGCAAGGCTTAAGTTTAGGAGAATGCATGAGAGATTAATTTTAGATCATCATCTTAAGCACCCCAAACTCAAGAACAATAGCAAGTGAAGCTGCCAGAAGGAACTTTCAAAAAGCCAGCATCCTGTTACCTTTTCCTAGGAAGACTGTTTCTTTTATCTACCCCCTTTTCAGTCATTAGCAGGCTATCATGATTTTCTTTAACACCTGTCATCTGCTGCTAGGACCATCAGAAGCTCCTGGACCATTTTTGTCAGCTTCACCAGAGAGCCATTGACATGTTCCCCTCAGGACAGGAAGAAAAGTATTTAAATCCTGATTATTTTACAGTCTCTTGGATGCAGGCTGCCACTCTGCCCTTAAGCCTTTGCGTTTGAGCCTCCCAGTGCTGGTCCCCCTCTTCAGGAATCATAGTGATTACCCACTTCACTTCAAACTCTTGCTATCCAACCTTTTTTCTCCTTTGTCTTCTCTAGCCTTGTGAGGTTGAGAGATTGTTTGCTTGCTTGTATGTATTTGTCAATTTCTCACAAAGAAAGATTTTTTTAAAAATTTCTAACTGGTAACTTATAGCTAGTGCTGGTATGCACTGATGAAAAGATCCCACAAGGTTACTACACCTCTCACAGGCCTCTCTTTTTGATGTAATATTTCTCACCTTTTCCCAGAGGCATGGGTACTGCTGGAGGACCTCAAGGTCACCCACTTTTTGAGGTAACACACAAACAACCCCTTATGGTGTCACAGGTGACAGGCCCTGGTGCTATCACAAGGGTGACATTAAAAGAATCAGTCCATAGCGGTATGATTAAGAATGATACATTAAGCACCAAACATAGTAGCACAAAGTATGCCATTCATTCACATTAGCCAAGGAAGCAATTAATGAGAATATATGTCTAGATTTCCATTGCTTTGAGATCTTTGGAGAACGAGTGGACAGGAACCCTGAGACCTGGGAATCGTAGTTATTCTTGTTAGGAAATTTGTCAAGATTCACAATCACACCCTTCCCACCTGTGTGATACATTGGTTGAGAAGGAAATACCAAGCTGGTAGATGCTCTCCCAAACCTCACCCCTGTTAAAACCCAGTATGCAGACAGAACAGGATCCCAACTAGAGAATAATTACTTTGACACAAATGAATATATTTCCTTCAACATTAATGCTAGGTTGGTTCATAGTCCCACCACCTCCTGGAGGACCACTGGCATCAGTGTGGATAGATACTCCTAAAAACCCTGTAACACACAATACTGCGGTATAACCTCTACAGTAGTCCAGTAGTTCAAGGGCAAAAGTGATGGGAGGTTGTTTTTGGTGGTTCATTTTCCTGACAGTGCAGATCCAAAGAACTGTATATGATTTCATTAATTTTCTATTGGCAGTCCAGTCTGCTAATAAGGAATGGACTGAACTCTGTAGGGTAGATTGACAATGTGACTCAGAACAATGAAGGCAGGGAGAAAAGGAAAAAAGATATTGAAGTTTGGCCTCCTTCACTTTTGATATGAATGTACAAAAGCAGATATTGGTTAGACAATTTGTTTTGTTTCATTTCCGTTGATTTTATTGTGTTTTCCATAATTTAACTCTATTTTGTTTAACTGATGGACTTTGATTAACCAGCAAAGTTCTGTTGTGTTTCAACCAAGCTTTTACAAAATAAGCACAGATTTTAATTCTCTTAATGATTTAGAAGCCTTTTAGATCCCATCCATCATTCATTTTTATTAGTTCATACTTAGGAAAAAGGTTTCATTTATTTGTCAAGTCAATGAAGTAAAAATGCTGAAAAAAATAAACATGCAAAAAATGTAAAAATGAGAATGAAATTATTATTATTATTATTATTTTTCAGTTTGGGAAAACATGGAGTGTAATGATAGAACATGTTTTATTCTATTATTGTCCAGTGAGCTCTTTCTACTGACTGAATTACCTTCATCAGAGACTTCTTTCCCTCATACCTCTACCTATCAGACCTACAAATCTGCTGTGGACATTTGAGAGAGACATGAAGAGCAGATATAGGAAGAGGCACAAGAGGGCTGTAATGAGAAGAGGGTTAAGGGATGTGCTGCTATGTGAGCAGAGATCTGGTCTTCAAGTGTTGGGTTTTGCAGACATTTGCATGTGGTATGTAATTGTATTAGCCAAAGCTGAAATAGCACACAGTGCCAACATGAGCCAGATATCTCAGTTCCCTACTCTCTATGGCTTTAAATGCCAGGTATTGCTCCTATGGATGTATTGACACTTGCTCTAAACATCATCAGCTTCGTTCTAGTTGAGGATGGAGTTTTGTGGGACTTAAGGTACATTCAAACAAAGGTAGTCAAAGAGATATATTCAAATAGATATGCAGGCAGTGCCTCTCTTCGGCCAAAAAGAATCCAATATCACTTGTGGTTGCTTCCAAGATTTCAAGAGTTGTGATAAATGAAAAGTTGGAAAGCATCTCAACTGAAAAACTAGGAACTCCAAAACTTGAATTTAAAGAACCCAACAACTATTTTTGGTTTGTTTTTATTTTCAGAAAGTTCTACTCCCACTTTTATTTTTTCCCCTCCACTTCTCCTTTCTAATCTAGGGCCCTTTTCACAAGGCATTTTTGATGCGAAAGGGCCCCTTGACTGTCGTGCACGTGTGAGGAGCAGTCCACACGATGCACTCACATTTGTGTGACACTTCAGGGCCCAGCAGGGACCACTCATGTATTTTTTCATTTTCGGCTTGAAGCTGAAAATGCTGCACGGTCACCTCACTCCAGGGCCCAGTGCACACTTACCTTGCGTGCAGAGCCTCGGGAGCCGGGCCGGTCGCGCTTCCTGTCCAGTGCAGCCTGGGAAGGTCCCAGGCTGCACTGTGAAAGGAAGAGATGGGGCCCTTGCACAAGCAGGAAGCTCGTGCGGAGCCGAAGAAGCAGGGAAGCGAGAGCCTCTTTCCGGGGGCTATTCGCACAAGCACTGCACTCCAGCGCCGAAAATTGGTGAGTTGCAGAAAGGGCCTAGGCCAATAAGCAAAATTGTATTGTATTGCACTTATACATTTCATCATTTCAATCATCTCAAAGTAAACAAGTTCCTTCATAGTGCTCTGGATTCTTTGGCAACATAAATCAAAATATCCACAATACCATTCTCGAGTAAGTGGGTTTAAGAAATGAAGCTTTTGTTTCTCTGTACAACTTTTTAAAGTTTGCCCAGGTCTAACAATTCCCAGGTGCCACAATATGTCTAGTGCAGATGAGGGACTACTCAGAATGAATTGATAATCTCTGTGAAAATAGAAGTGCCTTTATAATGAATGAGTCTAAAGTGCATTATTTTGTCTGGTTGGAAGAAAGGCTGTCATCAGGCAGGGGTGCCTAATCAGCAGAGCACAAAATATAGTAAACATAAAAAACAAAACAAGCCAGTCTTGAGTCCAGGCAATGATTCCTGTCTATATTCATCTAGATAGAAATCTCAGTAAAATGTCATTAAAAAAAAAAAGCTAAATGCTGTTATCACCTTTTTTGAAAATTCAGGTATATTTTGTTTTCATTTTATAAAACCATTTGCATGAATCTTTGCTATGTTCTAATATGTGCTAATACTAGACTTTTCATAACTACAGCGGGGGTGTGTGTGTGTGTGCAATCAATATCCAACTGATGCCAACTGAAAAAGTTTCATTTATGCTAATGAACCTAGATTACACCCCATAGAGACCAAGATGTATTAAAGTCACACATCAATCATGTGTCACTTTTGTAAAACCAAATTTGAAACAAGAATGCTTTTAGTTCTTTGAATTTTAAGCAGTTAATTCCACAGCTGTAAAAAAAACAAATCTATTGCAGGCACTAGACCTATTTGTTTCTGGAACTAATATTGAACACAAAATGCAGCATACAATCAGCAGATGTGGAACAAAGTGAGCCACTAGGAACATATGGTGACAAAAACTCTGAAAGGCTCAGTTGATGGCTATAATTATAAGTTTGAAAATGAAGAGGAAAAAAAAAAACATTACAATAAGCATGGACTTTTAGGTAGAGCCAACAAAATGAGAGTAAATTCACAGGGCAACTTGATGCTATCAAATCACAGTCTTGACATGCCTGAAAAGTTGCATTTAAATTTGCATGCATGCCAGCCAAAACAGATGGTAATTTAATTGTACCTCCTGAAATATCTGTTGAGCAACTTTGAGGTGCAATGGCCTTTGTAGAAGAATGAAGTTGGAAGAGTATATACTGCACATGTATAAAATCAATGTATCACAATTTTACTTCTGTGTTTTTAAAGGTTTTTTTTAAAAAAAAATATGAATAGGGTTGCCAATTTTGTTTTGTTTTGAACCAATCTTCTGGAATCTGGAGCTGGAGTCATTGAAAATTAAAGGTTGGGCTTATAAACTTAAAACAGAGCCAATGACCTGTGGCAATGCCTAAGAAAAAAGAGCCAGATCTCACTGACAGCTCTTTGTCCAAGCCAGGGTTTGGAATTATTTGATCTTCCAGATGTTGTTGAAGTTTAACTTCCAGCATTCCTCATCATTGCTAGAAGTTGCAATCCAACAACATCTCGGGAGTTGCATGATTCCTGTTCCTGGCATAATCTTTGTTAGCTAGGTTACCTGTTTATGAGTCTACTACCACCAAGGAATATATCCATCCATGATTCCAGGCCAACACTAGTCTCTTTATACAATCCAGACGAACCTCAGGAGGAATTTCCTGACAGTCAGGGCTGTCCGACAGTGGAATGTGCTGCCACAGAGTGTGGTGGAGTCTCCTTCTTTGGAGTGCTTTGAGGGTTTTCCTGCATGGCAGGGGGTTGGACTGGATGGCCCTTGTGGTCTCTTCCAACTCTACATTTCTATGATTCTATGATTCTATGATATCTGTGTCAAAAGCAGAAAACAAATAAGTAGAAATAGTTCATATCTTCAAAAAGGTCATCTGGATTTAGGCTACATGTCATGTGTGTCCTCTGTGGCAGAATGTTACTGAGGATTTACACTTTTAGAAGAGATTTTTTTAAAACACTCATATTGCAGACAGGAAGCACAATGTCTGAGGGGCCTTTGTCTGAAGGAAATCTATGGATTTATAGCAGGAGCGGTCAACCTCTGTCAGCCAGGTAAATCAATAAGTAAGCTGAGCCAAGAGAATCAAATGGGATATTACTCAAATCAAAGGAATCAAAGACCCCTGTTTACCTTATTAAATGAGAAAATAACAAAAACACATGAACCTTCTGCAGAAATTGGTTCTCCATAAAATTGATATTGCATAGTGATGGTGTTTGATGAATGTAATGTCTTTGCTCTGTAGATTGCAAGGTCATGCCTCCCAACATTTCACAGATGAAAACTGGGACACATGTGGCTAAGGTACATCACAGTGTGATCAAGATGGCAAAAATTATTAATGAGAAAGAAGGCATGAGCTAGGAGAAGCTACAGCAGTATGCTTTTGCCTAAACTTGCTGGGAAGGGCAAGATTCCACTCTCTCCTGTCCCTTCCTCCCTCCTGATTTAAGTGAGTGCCAACTACCTTTGCACTTTGAACTCAGTTTGTACCAGTGGAACTAAGCAGAAGACAAAAGGTGAAAAGAGAGAAATTGGTGTTAGAGGTAGCAATCATAGCATGACTATATTCAGCAATTGCTAGTTTGCATGCCTTTCTAAGAGTTTCAGCATATATTCATGACATTTTCATAGCATGCATTTTCATAGCATGTATTCATAACATTTTCTGTTTGTTTTTCTTAGCCACACCTGCTGTTTTCCTGCATGAGTTAGCCTACACTTAGCAGGAGTTTTTCCTTCATTTTGTAGTGCGCAGTTGCCTCCTCCATGTTTTAAGAGCACATGTTATGCCGCCTAACACAATGACATGTGACATAACCTTTAGAATTTGTAAGTAAGCCTATTTAATATGTTTTCACCAAGAAGACTAAGCCTGCTTTATTTCTGCTAGATCTTCATTGTATGTGTGTTGTGGTGGGACTGGTTGTTTGCCTTCTGCTTGTGAATACTAATTACTTTTCTTGTGGGCTGTATCACTGTATCTTACATGTTCCAGGAAGTGGTCTTGCTGTTTAGGAGATTATAGACTAAAAAGTAACTTACCGAGTCTCCACTATCCCTCAGGATCATGCCCAAGATTGACAGGAACACAGAAACTGACCTTTGTGACACAATAGTGGTCTTTTTATATTGTGCACATCCTCCTCCCAGTGAACTGTACCCAATAGATGCAATTTACAATGCATGCATGGATAAAATGAGAGAAAAAACATTTATATTTCAAGGGGTTGTTTTTCCAAAAAAGACTGAGCGGCCAGAGAAAAACAGGGGAAGTCTAAGAAATCAGCCTTTTCTAGCAAGGTATGATAGTGATAGAGATTTCTTCAACTGATTGGGGATGGGTCTCAGTACTCAGGAATGCCCTCTCATTTACAACATAATACTATAGGTGTCCATGCAGAAGTGAGTTCTACTGAGTTGAATAAAACTTATTCCTAGATATTGCTTGGAGAAATGACTTTTTGCAGTACAACTCTGTGTGTGTTAAGGACTGGAATCTTAGCATGTCTGTACTCAGCTCAAGAAGTTGCTAGTTTTCACTCTCTAGGAGTTAGCCTGAACCTGTGTTTAGCCTGAGTTTGTTCATCTTATGCTGTGTGATCTGCAGTTTTCTTTCTGCCTTCCATATGTTGTTGTTGTTGTTGTTAATTTTTACTTATATCTTGCTTTTTTCCTCCGAAGGACTCAAAGTGGCTTACAGGACTTTTAAAAAGAAAGCATAGTTAAGAAAACACAACATACCAAAGTTAAAACACAAATTAAACAAGAAAGTAATAATTAAAACAAAGAACACATATTAAAAAATAACTAACAAATCATAATGAAAAATAACCAGCACCTTTTGTCAGCTAGACAATGATCAAATATTGAATGCCTGCCAAAATAAAAATGTGCTCTTCTCACACGCCCTTTACTGTGTCCATGTGCCTGAGTTTGTTCATCCTCTGCTGTGTGATCTGCAATTCTCTTTCTCCCCTCCATTTATTGTTGTTGTTGTTGTTGTTATTAATTTTTACTTATATCCCGCTTTTCTCCTCAGAAGGACTCAAAGTAGCTTGCAGTACTTTTAAAAAGAAAGCATAGTTAAAAAAACCATAACATACCAAAGTTAAAACACAAACTAAACAAGCAAGTAATAATTAAAACGAAGTTAGAATACATATTAAAAACAACTTAAATCACAAATCACCAACTAACAAATCACCTTTGTTCAGCTAGGCAACGGTCACATGTTGAATGCATGCCAAAATAAAAATGTCTTCAATTGTCTATGGAAAGAAGGCAGGGAGGGGGCCAGTCCTACCTCTCTGGGAAGGGTTCCAGAGCCTTGAATCAGCCACTGAAAAGTCCCTCTCCTGTTTTTCTACCAAATATACCTGTGAAGGTGATGGAGTAGAGAGAAAAGTGTACGAAGAATGCATGCTAGAGAGCCTCTCATCATTAGATGTTATGACCTTCATACCTTTTTACGAAGATGGCTAATATGGGGGTAGCATGGTATGATACTAGCGGTTGCTTGCATTCTGCTTGCAAATACTAATTTACTCTCTGTGATATACACTACTATCACTCATATTCCCCAACATATGTTGGCTGGGATATTCTGGAAAATGTAGTTCAGAAAAGGCATTCTTTCAATCTCTCCTTCCAGGTAAGAATGTATCTGATTGTATTATAAAGATAATACATAGTTCATCTGTATCTCTCTCTCTCTCCCCCATTGTTTCTCTCTCAAAGCTGTCAGATATTTAAAGATAACTTCCCGCAAGTAAGCTGAAAGGATTTCATATTTTAATAAATTTAAAAACAAACCCTGGTGCCATTTTTGAAGCTATTAGAGATACAGATGTCAAAAATCGATGCAGTTATTATTTGATCTACCAATGGAAGAGAACAGGACAAAACATTACAAAAAATGCCTTTTAGTTATTTTACACAGTGTCAGAAAGGTTTGAAAAGTCCGGGGTGTGTATATAATTGGGGCTGTCTGTTCTGTTACAAAGCGAACTCCAAAGAATGTTGTCACAGAAGCACTTAAGGGTATGCAACGGCTGAAAAGCCAACATGGGGTACACTTTTCTCTCAAAACACCGAAGTTTTTAAAGTCTTTACAATGTAAGTCTTCCTTGTTATTCTCAAAAACTGCAAGCTAATAGTAACATTATATGTTGGATCCTCACTTTCAGACCTGTGCCAACTGGACTGGGGAATGCCGGTTTCCTCGTCGCCTGCTGTATGCAGTAGCTCCTCTGCTCCCTGAAAATGCTGCACAGGGGGCTAGGGGTAAAATGGAGTAAAAATGGAGAACTGTGGAGACAGTGGACCCTGCTAAATCAGGTGAAAGCCAAGCAGAGCCACTCTGTTCAGGGAAGGCAGAACTTGAATTCAACCAAACATTTTTCTCAGGAACATTTGAAACTTTTTTAGCTAATAAATGAGAAGCTGAAATTTTCTTTAAAAGTTTATGCTTTTTAAATTATTTCTATTAAAGTAATTACGATAGTATTATTGTATGGGTTCTTTAATCTCAAAAGAGAGAATGTTAGTGCACTGCTATATCTGTTTATTCAGAAGTAATTCGTACTATGCTCAGTAGGATTTAGCCACAGATTTTTATTAAGCACATCACTGACTAATAAAATCTGTTGTTGTTTTTTTAAAAACTCCTTTGTTATGCCAAAATAATAAATTAGGTCCATTTCCTTCCACAAAGAAAAACATTATTTTTCAGATATCCATTTATACTGATAAATGCTTGATTGGTATTTTAAGTGATTTCATTACCCTGGTTGCCTATTTGCAGTTGATACATAAGTTCTTACCAGCTACGTGAATTCATACCCCAGTATGATCAAATAAAAAGACAAAACATACAAGGTAAATCAAAAGTAGCTTGTGTTTGGATCAATACAGATGGATCATTTCTAGTCCTCCAAATTATCATCAAGAGGATAAGGTATACAGTCCTCCCTCCACATTCACAGGTTTGACCTTTGTGAACTTAATAATTTGTGAGGCACCCACTTGCCTCCTCCTTTCTGCCCCCCATTCCCCTACCTTTTGCCCAGGCACGTGTGTCTTCCTTTCACAGCCCTGGGCAAAAGGCAAATGAATGACAGGGCATATCTCTGCATGTGTGCCTTCTCCAGTTGTGATGCTGCCCCCTCCTATTCACTTGCCTATCGCCCATGAGCTTGGAAGACTGTACATCTCGGCAAAATGCAAGTGAGGGGGGAGGAAGAGTGTGCATGCACAGCTACTGCCCCCCCCATTCACTTGCCTGTCACCCATAAGCCTAGAAGGAGTGCAGCCGCCACCGCTCCCTCCCATTCACTTGCCTATTGCCCATGAGTCTGGAAGGCAGCATGCCGAGGTGAAACACAAATGAATGGCGGGTGAAAGTGCATGCACACATTCAGATGCCACCCCTTCCATTCACTTGCCTATTGCCCCTGAGCCTGGAAGGCAGTGTGGCCAGGTAAAAAACAAGTGAATAATGACAGAGGGGAGGAAGCCCTGGAAAGAGAATGGGAGGGAGAGTGCTCATTTGGGCAGGGAGGAGTTATTTGCATTTTTTTACTTTTTCAAGGGTTCTGCACCCTAAACCCTCATAAAGGCTGAGGGGCCATTGTACTGCCTTTGTAAATATATATATATATATATATATATATATTAGCACAGAATTTAAATGAATAAAACAATGCACAGGGTATACAAACAGTATAAAACAAAACAAAAGGGACTATATGACTTCAAGCTTTCCACCCAATGGCTATAAGCAAAATTATAAGTAACCTTCTTTATTTAATATATAAGCTAAACTTCTAGATATTTAAATCTATTATTCTTCAGATTCTATTATTAATAAATCCCCCCTGCTTTAGTCTTCTCACACGTTTCACATATGTTAACACTTCATGAAGTCAAATTCATCCATTTTTCCCTTGAAAGTTATAGAACTGCATTTATATTTCTTTTACAGATATATAACATTTAAACATATCTAACTTGTAGTCAACTGTATAGATTCATTTTTCTAACCAAAAATACTTTTACTTTAAATCTCAGTATGCATTCTCCTTCTAAACCAAATCAAATTGTATCTCAAATTCTTTTAATGACAACTCTGCTTATTGTCTTAAAGCGTGATCAGATCTAGCCGTCATTTAATCAATTAACCATACTTCTCACCTAAGGTTACCACATATTAACTTCTACATATAATAAGCATGATTTCTTCCATATTTAAAACCAAAGGAAATGTAAAACATTACAGCAACATTAAACAATAGGTCTCCTCTTTCTGTTCAGGTTGCACTCTGGTCTTAGGTGTTCATTTCTTGCATTTTTCAATCTAAACTTCTTGATTCTGAAGAAATTGGCATTCTTCCCCCACCCCCATTCCTTCTTTTGGCTGCCAAGTTTCCATCCACTAATGTTTATTTCTGTCTTCATTAATTTTGTCAAAGGCTTCCCTCAATGTTCTTCCTTAAACATTTCCTCAGTGTCTTTCCATAGCTCCAACTTTCCCCCACAAGGAACATCATCTTTGATCAACATCTGCGACTCTTCATTATTTAATCTGTTAATTCCCTCCAGCGGGGGAAGCATCAGTAACTTGAATCAGGGTTTGTTTAATTTCTTTACATATCTCTTTAGATTCCATCTCCAACCCTTTAAATAGACCTGCCAAGTCATTTTTAAGTTCTTTTAACTTTGATGATGTTTTGTTCAAAACCATTCTCAATAGTCTCATTTCATCCAAATTCTTTGCTTAATCTCCTTCTACATATTGGTGGCTATAGTATTACTGCTTAGCAACAAAACAGGCAAGACACTAATATGGGGATCTTTAAATTGTAATAAATCCTCTTCTCCTCCAGGTCTCATTACTTTTTTCACAGTACAACCAATGTTCCTTGTTCCTCCAATGTTCAATGTTCCTTCTATTCAAGGCTCTTTGGAGAGACATTTCAACTTTTTTTAGAATGGGAGATAAACCTGTGCACAAGCTGGGGAAGCTATCAAACAATGTCATGGAGAAGGAGGTGGCCATCTTAAGAAACTCAGAAGTGTAGGATTCTGATCCCAAAAGAGCCAGGTTTGGACTTAAAGTTGGAGGATCCCACATGTACAAGGTGTGACTGGAAGGCACTTTATACTCCCCCACCATGTTTTTAATGGGGATAAATACATGTATTGAGATCCATACATTTGAAAACCAGAGACTATTGATTCATCTAGCACAGAGGTGGACAAACTGCAGCTCTGCAGGTGTTGCTAGAATCCAACTCACATCTGTCTTAAGTATCATTGCAAATGGAGAGGAATACTGAGAGTTGCAGTCCATCACCATATGAAAGGCTACACTTTACCCATCCTCAATTTTTCACATTTAAATCCTGAAGTTCTTACATCACACAGCTCAAACCAGCATGTAGATAGAGCTTCTAGGCAATCCCTCATCCTGGCATTGACCAAACCTGTTTGGCTGAGCAAGAGGAATGCATTAGGTGCAATCTGGTCCTCATTCTGGCTGAAACTGGACAATTAAGTGGGACTTGCTACTAAACTTTACAGTATTTTCTCACCTTCTAACAGCAAGGCTCCTTTACAGGATTCCAGACAGCCATAGGAAGCTCAAGCAGAACATCACAGCACATCTTTGGTTTTCTACTTTTCTTTTCTGTCCAATATTCAACATTCTATGCCCTGAACAAGTAGCACTGCTTTCATTTGGGATTTTTACATCATCCAGGATTTCATTCTAAATTTTTTTTGTTCTAAAATATATTTGGTTCAAAAATATTTTTTTCTACTTCTACAAAAACTGGAGTTCCCATGAGCATGCTGATACCTCCCTCTTGCTTCTTAAAGTTCCCTTAAGGTTCCAATCCTGTCTGCATTCATCACTGGAGCTTGTTGTTAGAATGACAAGAGCTTGGAAAAGTTACTTTCTTGGATAACAGTTCCCAGAATAGTCAACATCACAACCCCCAAAGTAACTTAATGAGGTTCTTTTCATTTTTTTGTTCACCTTGTATTTTTAAAAATATGACACAGTGACATAAAGTAACTAACTTTTTTTAAGAACAGGCAAGACAGAGCTCTCAAAAAATAAGAACTTCAATGTTTATGTGAGGTTTTTGGTTCATAGGTTCACAGCACAAGAAAAAACAAGCAAACTAATAAATGAATAGCTCTTTGCCACTCAACTAAAACATCTTTCCAAGATTCATATGTGACTTTGTAGGCCCTTTCCGCACCTTCCCTTCTTCCAGCGCTGGGGTGTGGGGATCGTGCGAGCAGCCTCCAACGAGAGGCTCTTGCGTCCAGGGTCCTTTGGCTCCGCATGAGCTGCTTGCTCACACGAGAGCCCTGCCTCTTCCTTCCCCAGTGCAGACTGGGAGTTTCCCAGGCTGCGCTGGAGCAGGAAGCGCAACTGGCGCGGCTCTGAGGCTCCGCATGCCAGGTAAGTGTGCGTGGGCCCAGGAGCAATGCATGATCGCGCACCATTTTTGGCTTCTAGCTGAAAATGAAAAGGTGCACGATCGGCGCCTGCTGGCCCCTGGAGCGTCATGTGATTGTGAGTGTGTTGTGCAGATCGCTCCTCACAATTGCGCGATGCTCCAGGCACCCTTTCACATAGAAAATGCCATGCGAAAAGAGTCATATACTTGCCATTGTCATTGATGAAATTAATAAAAGGAAACCACATTGAAAATATGCTTGATTCTGGTTGGTTAGTTCTGAGAGATGCACCACATATTGCAAAAATATTTAATGACTTTTTGGTACTTATGCTAGCAGAATACAAGCAATCTAGACTGTGACCTTATGGATATGAAGTGTACAATAGATGTTGATGGTATCAGGAAATCTATTCAGAGGCTAAATGGACTCTATGGTTTCAGATGTTCCTAAAATTGGATTTCACACATGAAAGTTTGATCAGGTAACCATTATAGGAATTTCATATCCTGCCTGCATTTTTCTAGCTCAGTGGTTCCTAATCTTTGGTTCTCCAGGTGTTTTAGACTTCAGCTACCAGAATTCCTGGCTCTTAGCTAAGCTGTTCAGGGATTCTGGGAGTTGAAGTCCCAAAACCTGGAGATTAAAAGGTTGGGAACCACTGCTCTAGCTGAGAGAATTTGACTCAGGAAGTGACCAAAGAGGAGACGGAAAAAGAAATAAAGCCTAAACGTAGCAATCTACTCAGATCTAGGGTAAAAACAGAGGGAAAACACTAGCGGTTATAATCTTTCTGTCTCTTGCCCCATATTCTCCCCTGTTGGTAAAAATTACTTGCTACAGTGCTGGTGTTCTTGGTTTTTTTTTTTTCCCCCAGAAGAGTGATCCCACTGATTGTGTTTCAGGGGTTTGGGGCAAATTTTCTCTATAATGAATCTTCTTGTCTATCTTGGCAATGTGTTTATGATCTTTGAATAGCCATGCTCCTTTCCATGGTTCCTATATACATACAGCATCCAAAATTAAGATGCAATTATCTTCAATTGCAAATCTTTACACATGTTGGAAACAGAAAATACTATTACCCAAAGAAGTACTGTGTTTTCCCTTTCATCATGTTAGCTCATATTATAAATTAGAGGGAAACCAGTGCATTTTAAGTATAGGCATTTAAATCTTGTCAGTATTGCCCTTTCCCTATAAACAGATGGGGTAAGGCTTTGCAGAAGAGTATCCCTGAGGGATAAAGAACACAGACTATTTTGGAAAAATTTCCTGTTGTTTATGTAATATATTTTATGCATTAATTTGCATTTTAACATCTGAAAGAATATCACGCTTGAACTATGAATGATTTTCAGACAATTTGAAAATACAAACACATTTTCCCCTCCCGCCCTGTTAATTCATTTTCAAGTGAACAAAATTGTTTTTCATTTACTTAAAGTAATTCCTGTGTTAATTGCATGCCTGGCCTTATTCAAACAGAAGAAGAACCCGGCCTTGGATTCTAGAACTCTCAGTGAAGGTCTGAGCTGTGCATTAACATTGTAATCAACAAACTCTTTAGTCTCAGTCTTTATGTAAAATTCATAAAGCAACAAAAGTTAGAGGAATAAATGGTGAATTTTCTGAAGAGAAGCATTGTTTAAGAGAAAGAATGATTAAGTGGAAGAGAAATGATGTTGTTCTCAACAAAAACAATTCACTGAAACTCTGTGTAAATGGAAATGCCAAAAGGCAATTTGTTTTGATTTGAAGAGCTCCCATGTCCAAAGATTGATGTATGTGTGAGTATATAATATTTATATGTGTTTTATTTTTCATCTTGAAATAATTCTTAGAACTTAAGAATAAATTTCCTACCATCTTTCTGTATTAACATGTTATTATTAACCTCTGCTTGACAGGCACAAGGCATGTGCTACAAATCAGAGAAATAACAATACAAAACAAAGGGAGAGCTTGTCATTTTTTTTGACGGATGCTCATTAACTGTTTGCTTTACTATATATATCACCATCATACAAATAGCAAACAGTTTTTAATATGTCTGTGGGTTCAAGTCTTTTGTGTATGCTATGATGAATTTCTTACTCATATATAAAAGAAGGCATACATTGCAATAGCTTTACCATAATCACTTGAAATGATCAAGTCTAAAGTGAAATGCATAACCATAACATGTAAAATATTCACTGAAAATTCTAGCCTATGTCATTTGCCTGGCTCCTGATAATGCCATGTTCATTTTCCCCCTGCATTTTAAACATTTCTCATTCAACCTGATGAAAATGAAGTTCTTAGGGAGAAGAAAATGGTAGTAAAATCCCGATGAGTAGGGTGCAGGATTCTCTCACTTACTCTGATTTGGATATGTCTGAAGGATGTACTATGCATATTTGAACAACTAGACCCAAATAACTACTTAAACCACAATTACTACAGGTGATCCACAGGAGAGGTCTTCATGGTTCCCCTCCAACTCTCCCAGTTTGGCAAGAAGTTGTGACCTAGGTGTCCAGACATGCACAGCTTGTCCTGATTAATCCTCTGTCATCTCACCTTTTCAGCTGCTTTTAAAATGTCCCAGGTTATCTCTACTCCTCTCACTTTCCCCCCTTCATCCTTAGCTAACTTTGTTGCTGCAAACTGAGTTAAAAGTACAAAAATAGTTTGCACTGGATTAAGTCAGTTGGGGAGATGAAAGGGTGGTCTCTTTCCCAATAGACTCAGCAAAAGCAAACTACTGTAGCCTCCCCTGTCTTGTGTATTCTTCCTCATTAAAACTTTTGGCATCTTGACCACACTTTGATGTTATTTGGTCATTTGCATCCTAGTTCTGCTTATGTAGTGTTGGAGATATGTTGTAAGGAGCTCTTCTCTGCAATAGATCACAAGCAATAGAACATGGGCCTTAATTAGAGTACAGTGAGTCCTGGTTATTCTCACACTAGCCATCATAATCTAGCACCAACTGTTAATTTTTATAAGGTAGAAGTAGGATGGAAGAAAGATCACTAGGTTTTATAACACTTTGTCAGGAAGGAAGCAAAATTTTAAAAAGGGGGCAAGAAATAGTTTTGTCTACCCATCCTGTCCTGAAGGTGTAAAATACATCTCAGAAGTATCATAAAGATATGGGGCTGTACCGTACCACACCTCAATATCACATTGTTCCGTTTGAATCCCAGCATTGCCATTCCCATTATGGTTTTGGGTTATGAATGCTCTCTGCTACACCCATTCAACTTCAGTGGATGAGTAGCGTTATTGGCACCAGTGTTCCCACTGCATTACAGCATCATTGGTGAGTCCTTTTGCCTGCCTTTTTCTCACCCCACAGCTTGTGATTGGTTGGGGTTTTTTTTAAGCCATACTAATGCAGCAACTTTGTAACACCATGACACACTGGTAGGCTATTGTATTTTTGTGTCATAACACTAAAAATGTATTAAAAATAAAAGAAAAATTAACTCAAAGGAGAAATTTAAAATAAACATGGAGAGGTGATAAATTTTCAACTTATGATCCTCTACCTGAGGGAGGGAAAACCTAGGAATGCCCACACCATGCTCACTACTGGATCCACTATTGAAAGAAGTGCTATCAAGTGCTACCACAGCTAACAGGATTGTTGCAGTAAAGGAAATCATTAACAGATTATTTCCAGCATTGGAAAAGGGTGGATTTTCAATGGATTGGAATGTGATAGCTGCTGCTTAGCAATGATATCATGCAATAGCACTGATCCTGAACCAGCACTAACACATTGCTCTGGAGGTATGAAACCTTTGTGTGCTAAGGCTCCTGGTGATAATCCCATTCTTGTTTTTTTATAAATCATGCACTAATGTAAAATGAAGAGGCATAAAGGCAACATACAGGCATATAAAACAATTGTATATCCTCAGCTAATCAGTTGCAGTATCTAAACAAACAAATAACCTAAAAAAGAGCCTCCCTTTTGCTTGATCCAGGTTGGTGGTGAAGGACAAAACTATAGTCATTAAAGGTCTCATATGATTAGAAATCCAGGTACAAAGAAGAGGCATAATAGCTGGTCTCTGTCATATCCTTATTGCCTTGCCTCACTACATTAGGGAATCTGTGAAGACACTCCATATGGTTTAGACCCCTGTGTTGGAAGACTACATTAGAACAACAGCTTCCCAGTTGCAGATCTTCACCTTCCACCATGTGTGAGGTAGTAGATCCAGTCATGAAGACAAGATGGACTAGGAGCAGCGAGCATGTTCCTGATTTCTCTGTGTTACATGAAATATGCCTAGCTAGCATAGCAAATGTTGATGAAAAAGAAGTTCTGATCCAGGTGTCCAAACGTGCACATCTGTATATGTTCTTCAGTATCAGAGTGTTACCTCCAGGTGTTAATGAACCAAAATATGTGAACACCTGAAGTCATAGTTCAGTGCTAGGAACAATCTTTTATGGGCATGTATTAAGGTCATGAAAATGGAATAATTCCAGTTTTAATGGACTGGGACTTAATTCTTTAAGGCTTTTACTTCCATCAAAGGTAAAACTCTTTCATTGGACTACAATTGACAAGTTGTAACTATATAGCACTTAAAAGGTTTTTCCAGATGTACTGTTACAGAGTCCTTGAGAAATTCAATGTTCTGTTCCTAATAAAAGAGCAGTTAGCTTCACATAGGACAGGGACAGCTGGATCTCAAGGGATGTTACTTTTCTATTGCTAATGGAGTTGAAATTGTATTACCTATCTCTTACTGCCCTTTGTCCCTGATCCTCACATGGCCAAGAGAAATGATCTCTGCCTGCACTGAAATCCTTTAATACCATCTTAACTAACAACAAAATAATATATGAAACAGAATGTAGGCCTGTGACTTTAATATATTCACCATTTTCTTCTGCATGATTTTGAACATCCTTTACTGATGCAGAAACCAGTGAAGTTTTGGAAGCTTGCATGATGCATTTTCTGCAATAAAAGTATCACTCTTTTGTGGATTTTGTATTTTGCTATATTTTTCAATTTCAACAGCTCTACTAACAGCTCCATTTTCAAGGGGATGGATATGGTCACACTAAGGTTTTTGGGGGCTATACTGCTTTAGCTTTTCAACATTAACAGCCTTAGTCTTGGTGATGAAGGAGCCCATTGAAATAATGCACTGTTGAAAGACTTCTGAAAAATGCTGATTTAGACAAGCTTTACTGTACACATTGATTTAGATAAAAGGTTTCATTAACCACATATTCACTGCATTGAAATGTGTGGCACATTTTACCAGGTATCTGTGCAGATTCCATTACTTGCATGACATATATATCAATAATCCTAATGCTGTATCTTTTCATATTCAAAGAACTTTTAAAACATTCAATTAATTTTCGAAACTCCAGAGAGATGAAGGTGGCTTAGGTAAGTAAGAAATTCTACTTGACAACCCAATGCTAGAGCCTAAAAAATCAGGAATATGTAGAATCACTTCTTAATTGAGATAAATAAGGTTATGGGCCACAAAGTAACTACCACTAGCCTAGAAAAGTTACTTTTTTGGACTACAACTTCCAGAATACTCCAGCCAACATGACTGCTAGAAAAAAGTTCATTGTAAGTTCTGAATAATACCTCAACTCTCCAAAAGCAAGAACATCACAGTTTTGAATTTTCAACAGAGAACTACTCTTTCAGCTTCGGAAAGCTATATGGAGGAAGAGATCCTGGGATTCTGTTGCAGCTCAAAGGCGGAGCCTAAGTTTATGTATATCTATTGAGGAATAAGGCCCATTAAGTTCAGTGAAGCTCATTCCCAGATACGTTATTATAGGACATATGGGCATCTCTTGAGGATTAGAGTGCCACTTTTGGCACTAGCCAGTCATTCATAGGTCACAACATGCCATGAGTTTTGGTTGATTGGGAGTAACATTCATTCACTACTGATTGCTTTTGGGGCATCTCTGGGAATTTTCTTTGATGTTTCCAAGTGCACCTCCAACAATGTATTAGCTCGAAAACTGTCACCTGGAGGCTCATTTTTCAACTGAGAATTTTTTTGATTGATTTTTAGAGGATTATTGGTTTTTTTAGGGGGGGTCAGTGAGGAGCTTTGGGAACTAAAGGCCACACAGGATTCCACCCCACCCCACCCAGTTCTATTTGGGCCATAGGCTGCATGATTCCCAATATATGACTGAATCCTTATTTAATTTATATCTTACCTCTTGGATACAAAATTGCTCTCTGAGTGATTTGCAAGAGAAAATTATGTTCAAGATATTATGAAAAATGTAAAAAAAATGTTAAAGGAAATATAAGTTCCAAAATTACTAAAACAGAATCTCATCATCTGGTATTCGGAAAACTGGCTTCTTCCAGTCAGACTGCTTGCCCAACTAGCCAATACTGCCTATCCTGCATGTCAAAATTCCTAGTCAGAAGTTCCCTACATTGGTGCAAACCTACTCTACTAGCAACATCTTTGAGACGTTGGCCCCATGCACGTGTTGATCAGGAAAACTAATTGTAGAGACTCAGAGAACTTTACCTCAATGTGAGTATCAAAGTGGGATTTTACCTAAGGACTTCCCACTCTGAAAAATAAGCAAGGTATCTTCATTGTTATATCCACATTTCAATTGAATTTGTTCCCCAAAGTGGCTGGAAGAATGATAACTATTTGAACTGCATGTATATGATGGCCCAATTACACTGAGTCTTGAACGGGGCAAAACTTCTCCTTGAAAGTATCAGCAAGATACTTAAAGAGAGTTCTGAGTGGTTCTCAATAAAAGGAAGAAATGTACTTTACAAAGAAAATAATGACTGGGCCATGGATTTCTGTCAGAATTGCCCATCAGCAATGGCTTCTGATGTGAACATTATATTCTGCCTGAGAATGTGAAATTACGCAAGACACTTATTCTGGAATTGGAAATTAAGTGAAATTTCAGATAGAATGGGTAATGCTGAGGATGCATTCAAAGGAACAATAAGGCACTGGCCAGCCTACATTCTTCATGTGATTGATCTAATGAAGCATCCTTGGCAATTCTGAATGTTTTTGTTCCCTGTCACTTTGCTCACAGAGCATTCAAAAGGATAATCAACCAACAGGTCATTTGCTTTTCAATAAAGTACTGGTTTCTTGTTCAGTTAATAAATTCTGAACCTGTAGTCCTAAATTCTGTCTCAAAGATTTTAATGACATAAAAACACAGTGATAGGATGGCAGTGGGGAGAAAGTGTGTGTTTTTGCGAGTGTAATCTCCACATCAAGAAATATGCCTGCTGAGTCTTGGCTCCAGATGCTGTATCTGTGAAGGCTAAATTTTGGGATATTTTCCACAGCAGCAGCTTTTGCAATGTGTTTAATTGCATGGCAATGATGGAATGAAAAAATAAAAGGGGGGGTTATTGTTAAAGTCAGTGCTAGAATGAGAACATCTTGCCCTGTCCAGTAACAGGAAAGTTTGTTAATGTTAGCAGAAATCACTGGGTAGTTGTAATGTTACTAATGAATGGAGCAGGAATAATAAAATGGAATTATTCCTGTACTCCTGTTACCCCTGGCTGGGAGGTGCAGAATTTGCTTGATACAAAGGAATGTTAGCTGTATGTGCCTCCAATTTTTGAGCAGAAGGTCCAGAACACATCAGGGAAGAGTTGTAGGGACAAGAATAGGATTTTCAGGGCTGTTTCTTTATATCCATTTCTACTATCTAGAAAGAAAGTGGAAATACATCCCCCCACATCTTTAGTAGCACTGCAAACCTCCACCTAGTTAATGGAGCAGAAGAAAAGGAGATGTGTCTGAGAGATACAGGTGGGAACGGAGGAAGAGAGGTTTATGACATCTCAGTTTGGCCATCATAGGTCAACAGTTGCAAAGCTGTTGTGTTTTCTTTTTTAAACCTTCATAAATGGAACATTGGCACAGATCTACTGACCTACAGTGCTAATATTCTAGGACATTGTCTAATGAACAGTTGTAAAGTGTTCCCCAAATTTCAGCCACTTTACATGTACATTTTCCAGAAAATTTACAAAAAAAAAAAAAAAAAGATCTGGGACAAAAAAATGGCCCAACAGGTCTATTTATTTTTGACAGTGCAATATTTAGTTGTCCTGGTCATTGTAACATATCAAGACAAAATGTTTTGGCAAATCATGATGCAGAAAAGCAGAAATGAAGTTGTTGGGTTGATAAATTAGGAAATATAGGAATTTTCACTGGGGTCAGGAAATGGAAGTGTAGATAAGGATCAGCGCACTGGAATCCACATTGGGGTTAGAGAATAACTTATGACTCAAGATTTTTTTCTTATCTTACTGAATGGGATCAGTAATTTCATGCATGGAGTTCTGTGTCCATACTCCTTCATGTTCATCATTGGGTTACCATAGCCTCAGTTCTGAAGTTCTTTAATAGGACTTGCACCAGCCGGAGCAAGACATATGCCAGAATACTGCAGGGTTTGCAGATGTCTGTGAAGCAAGGCAACACAGTTTGAGAAATTCACAATGGGGCTTAATTTTCTCACTTCAGTCCTTATGTCTCTCGTATTTTTTTTAAACGGCTCAAGTCTTCAGTCATGAAAGGGACATCTTATTACTTTTTTGGGGAATGAAAATAAGAGAGACAAGAAAGTATGAGATGGTGGAAAATTAACTATAGATATTTCCACAGAGTTTCAGAAGATAATTCGAGAACCAGTTTGACGTAAATCAATGTAGGGCAGGTTGCTTTGGGCTGCAGCTTTCAGAGGGCAATTTTTTTTCTTCTGACTACGACATCTGCTTTGTATGTTATTAAAAAAATCACTGGGCTAGAGATGTCATGCTGACTTCTCTTCATGTGCAAAGATGTCTAAGGTAGGCAATGCATCATTGAAATTAATGTTATTTTAAAGGTAGCATACCAGCTGAATTTCCTATGGAGCCTGACTATTCAGTTAGACTTTTGAATTTGAAATAGTCAGTTTTCAAGCAATCAGTAGTTATTGCTCTCCAGTCACATTGCAGTATTTCAGCCTGAATATATATATTTTCTTCTCTTGCTCCCTAATCTTTTTGTAGCTTCAAGAATGGAGTTTTATGAGCTGCTGAACTTGCAAAGTGGACAGACGTTGTGTCATGGATCAACACCATTAACACTATTCTGTCACTCCAAGAAGTTCAGTGCTATTTTCCCCAGCCTGGTTTCTTTCTCTTTACTTTTCAAAGCTTCACAGTCATGCTTTCCTGGACAATTCATATTCTATTTAAGTTAGAAAAATAAACTGCAGGAGGAAAAACCATGTGAGATCTGTAGCTACACTGAATCAAGATATGTAACTTTGCTTCACCGAGCACTTTATCAACTTTTCATAACTTCTTCTAGTTTGAGAAGTTAATATTGCTTGTGAAAAGGATAATGAAGAGTGTTTTGAAATTACTGACTGCGTTTTTATCATACCCTTCCTCCAAGGAACTAAGGGCAGTGTAAATAGTCTCCCCTGTTTCACCCTCACAAAGTAAAGAAGGTATACTGAAAAATAGTGACACACCTTCAACTCACCAAGTCAGCAATACTGCTGAGCAAATTCACTGAAACGAGAACATTACAGAAAGTGAAGGGTAATTTTTTCTATTCATGCTTCCTTTTTTCCCCTGCTACTTTCCGAGCTGGGATGACCAATAACAGCCTATTGACAGTCAGAACATTTACAATGAGTTTGTTAGCGAGCATACTGGCACCAAGGCACAGTCCATATGCTGTACAGCAGGGTTGGAAATCATGCAGCCCACCATGTGTTGTTGGACTGCAAGTCCAAGCAGACCCAGACAGTGCAGCCAATGTTGAGAAATGCTGGGGACTGCAAACCAACATCTTCAGGACCATATGAGACCCACCCCCTGTGACAGAGTTTGAACTGTTCCAAATCCAAGCTGCTCAAGAAAGCTGGATAGTGTCTGCATATCTGCTGCCTATGACAGTTGACAATGGCCTAAATCCAACTCTTAGACCTTTCTGTCAGAGTCCAACTCCTTGGCTGTGCCTCTCTGCCAGCAAAGAAAAGAAGGTGAAGGTACTTGCCCTAGAAGGAAGAGGAGGCAGCAGGGAGTGTCCAACACAAACAACTAATGGAAACGCTGAGCTGAGCCAAGACAAGGAAGGTCTAGGAAACCGAAAATCCATCCAGAGGGGTTGAAGGAGCTGGAGAACAAGGTTCGAGAGGTTTGTGTAGTAATTTGCTACAAACAAACAGCAAGTCATGCTGATAGACTTAAATAGCCACTGAAATCAATAGCCACTGAAATAATTGCTGCTGGTTCCCTGTCCCTCTGGAGCTGGTTGGGGCAACTCTGTCTCCTCTTGTCTTTCAACTGATGGAGATGTTTGGAAGCTGGTTTGGTCAATCACTGGCTCTATTCCTGGCACAATCAGTTGCTCATTGACCTCAGAGCCATCACCTATCATACCTTCCACACCATACCTCAAGAGTGCATTGTCCCATTATAATCCCAGCAGTGTGATAGATGGTGGCTCTGAGGCTGAGGAATAACTGATTGTGCCAGGAACAGAGCCAGTGATTGACCAAACCAACTTGCAAACGTTCCCAGCAGTTGAAGAACAAGCGGAGGCAGAGTTGCCCCAACCAGCTCCAGAGGGAGAAGGAACCAGCAGTGATCTGGAAGAATTACAGTCATCTGAGCCCCTTAGCCACCAGTCACAAAGATGGCTGAAACGTGCCCGTGCTCAGAGGGAAGCTGCATTGGCTAGATTAAAGAAGCAGTGACAAGTAACATCTGTCTCTATGGCTATTTAGGTCTGTCAGTGTGGCTTGCTCTTTGCTTGTAGCAAATTATTTGCAAGCCTCACGACCCTTGTGTTCTGGCTCCCTTGACCCCTCTGGATGGACCTCTGCTTTCTAGACTGTTGGACTGGACTTTGACCTGGCTCAGCTCTGCTGTTTCCTTAATAGTTGTTCTATTGGACATTCCTCACCGTCGCCGCCGCCGCCGCCGCCTCCTCCTCCTCCTCCTCCTCCTCCTCCTCCTCCTAGCAGCAAGTATTCTTGCCTCCTCCCCCTTGCTGGCAGTGAGGCACAGGCAGGGAGCTGGACTCTGACAAGTGTTGCCATTTCCATGATGGTGTTGGGTTAGGAATGCTCTCTACTGCACACTTTTGCCTTGAGTGAACGACTAATGTCATTGCCACTGGTGTTCCCTCTGCAATACAGTGTCCTTGGTCACTCCCTTTCCTCACCAATTCCCCATCCCACCACCCCTGATTGGTCAGGTTTTTTGGGGGGAGTACAGTTTACTAGTGCAGCAATGTTGTAATGGCATGACACGACAGTACACTATTGCACTTTTGTGCTATAATGCTTAAAAGTGTATTAAAAAGAAAATAAAAAGTTTTAACTCAAAGGGGAAATTTAAAATAAGCACAGAGAGGTGATAGATTTTGAATTTACCATGTCATGGGATTAGCTGAGGGAGGGCATGCTGGGCACACTCACACCCTGCCCACTCCTGGATCTGTGATGACAGAAAACACTATCAAGCGCTATTATGGAACCATACTGACCCAGCTGATGGGATTGCAGCACTAAAGGAGGCTCTTAACAGATTTTTTTTGGAAATGAAATAGGGCTGATTTGAAGTGCTTGGGAATGAGATAACAGTTGGATAGCAACTATGTTGTGCAGTAGCATGGCTCCTGGACCGGGAACAACCCATTGATGTGGCGGGATGATGATGTCATGCAGAAAGGGCTTTAGTCCCAAAATAAACCAACTGAATCAATGAGATTTATATGCATGCTCATTTACCATTCAGCAAATGATTCAATGAGTCTGCTATGGTTGGGACTACAAATGGATTTATATTGGGATCAATTCATATATTAACTCACTAAATTATTAATTTGCTAGATTTTTCTAATGATTTACCCCAGCTTTTGAGATTTCTGAAATAGATCAGAAGAAGTCATTAAAATACACAGGAAGGTGTGCTATCTCAATAGAAGGAAAAAAATTTTCAAATAGAATTGGAGGAAATGCATCATGTTGCTCTTTTGTCAAGCAGGATAAATCCATGTGGGGGTGTGAGAGGAAGAGAACTTTCTGGAGTTAAAGAGCTGGGTTTGGTAGGAATGAAAGGAGAAGAATAAAGAAAAAGAAGAAGAAGAAGAAGGAAGTAGTAGATGGGATGGGGATGGGATGGAGGAGTGATTTGTTTGCTTAAGAAAACCAAAGCCCTCAAGAAGGTAGGACTCTTTTAGAATGCCAGACTTTTAGGTATTTCTCCAATGGGCCTTTATGGAGAGAAAATGTTTTGGGTATGTGTCTCTTCAGTAATGTCTCCTCCTTCTGATTATATTCACAACTGTCTTCTTTTGGGTATTATTGGATAATAAGCAATATTATATAATATTCATTTGGCCCTTTCAGGATATCATGACTTTTAGGCTTGAAAAATAGATGTCACCATGGAACTGTATGAAAACAATGTTCTGGAGTCTGTGGGTGTGGGTCATGCATTGTGGTCCTGCTCAGTAACTTTCACTCTCTATTGATTATATTTTGAACTAGTTTCTGTTGTTTATTATTGTATGATATATAATCACTATACACTATTATTTGGAGTGAGCTGCAGTGAACCACTTTGCAGTTCTTTAGTGTGTTACTCCCACAGTGCTACCCTCTTGAATGATTAAATAAAAATGTTTTATACAAACTTGTTCCCCATTTTCTTCTCCTTTGTCTTCTCTCTATCACTGCACTCTTTCCATTCTACATTTTACTCCCTTCCTTCTTCAATGAGTCTGGTCCCTAGAAATGTTAAGATGGCTTTTTCTTTGTTGTCTTTTCAGCTGCAGGTGAAGACCTTTCTATTCTAGCAAAACTTTGGGAATTGATTATTAATAAGAGAAGGGCTTTTTATGATGCTGTACTAGCACCAGCGTGGTATAGTGTTTTGGGTGTTGGGCAAAGATCCTGGAGCCCAGAGTTTGAATTCCCACTTTGCTGTGGAAATCCATTGGGTGACCTTGGGCAAGTCACATTCTCTCAGCTTCAGAGGAAAGCAATGGCAAAACTCTTTCTGAACAAATCCTGTCTAGAAAGCCCTGTGGTAGATTTGCTTTAGGATTGCCATAAGCTGAAAATGACTTGAAGGCACACAATAACAAGCTGTTTTTACTCTTTGATTTAGAGTAAAATTTAAATGTTTTTAATTATGTTGTTAGCTTAATATGGGCCATTTCTGCACGGGGCAAGAGAATCACCACTACTTACCAGATTTTCTGGCTCCCCGATCTGGTCCAGGCTGCTCCGGAGCAGTGTGTGGCCGTTGTTCCGCACAGCTCCAGCATCCAAAATGGTGGCTTCCGGTTGGTTGTGGGTCTCGACCAACCGCTGAAGCTGGCCAGCCTAAAGTCCGCCCTCCGCAGATTGCAGGCTCGCATTGGTGCGAGCCTGCAAATCTTCATGGGAGAGCAGGTACGCAATGGAAAACCTGAAAAATCAGGTTTTTCAAAAACATGCTGGAGGACCACTTGGGGTCGCTCTGGAGTGGACTGAGGTGTGGAGCTACACTAAGTAGTCCGGACCCAGTCTGCTCCGAGGCGCAGACGTCCTCCGTGGAGGGCGCACTGCACTGTTTTATTTAACCCGTGAGGAAATGGCCATGGTTTTAATTTCAGCTTTGCACTGTTTTTAACTATATGCTTTTGTCATAATTTTCTGCCTTTCATAAGCCACTTTTGAGTCCCAATCTGGAGGAAAAGGTAGAAAGGGATGGATGGATGACTGATGGATGGATGGATGAACAGATGGACAATTACACACTTTGAGGGGTTTGGTAAGTTTGGAGCTTGGAGCAAAAAGTTAAAGCTAACAAAATTAATGTCTTAATACACTTTTTTTGTTCTTTCATTAAAAAGCTACTCAGAAGTAAGTCTTCTAAGGAAGTCTTAATTCAATGCAGTGACATCAACTCCCAGGTAAGTAGAATTCAAACATTACATCCACTTCTAATAAACCTGTTTTTCCAAGATACTCCAACAGAGCAATTCTTAGCTTTCTAAGGTGTATTTATTCCTTTGCACTCTTGAGTCAGTCCAGTTTCAGAGCCAGGATTCATTCATTCAAAATGAGTGAGTGCAAATGTCACTTTATTTTGTTAGATTCACAATTCAAGGTTAAGTAATATGGTAAGAAAGGAATAATGGTGTTGTTAGATACATGATATTTTAAATGAGAGAACACACAAATTGAATTTGAGATTCCTGGTTGCTGCCACTCTACTACACATAGCTTTCCAATGATCTTTACAGCCTACATTTTTTGATTGACAGTGAGAAGGCAAAAAAGATTCATTTGCACATGGTAAAAAATGTTCTGCTTTTGCTCAAAAGCTCTCAAACCATTTTGCTACCTTTTATTCACTGTCTGATTTTTTTGTAGCTCTCCACCTATTGCTGTACTTGCCATGGAACTGAAGTGAATCACTCCTCATTAACCTTTAACACACAAGGCATTTGTAGAGTGAATGGATAAAGTGTACGTGTTGGTGGGAGTGGAAAGAAAAGAAAGACAGATGAACTGAAAAGGTTGCAAGATCTGATTCCATGCTTTAGCTCAGTCATTCCCATTTCAGAACTCCCATCATTCCCAGGCAACAATCTTATTATGGGCTCTGTGGTCCACCTGGGAACATGTTTTTGGGTTGGAGGTGGCCAATTTTGAAAAGATAAAAATAGTCACTTTGCAAGAACCATAGCAAAATGTGATTCCCTTAAGTTCAAAAAGGACAACATCTATGTCATTCTCTGTAAAGCCTATGGCCTGGACCAACATTAAAGTTTTAATCAGCCAGCTAACCAGTGATAACTTAATTAATTAAATGATTTCAGTTATTATTTTTTATTGAATTGCTTTCCCCCCAAATTTCTAATGGTTTTTATCAGCAAATTTTCAAATCTTATGTTTGTTTTACGTCTGGTTTAGTCTTGTATGCCTGAAAGGGAGATATGATACCATTTCATTGCCTGATGGGATTGGAAGGATTGTAAGAATTTTCCCTAATATTATAGTGGGGTTTTTGTATATGGTACCTTGTCTTTTGCACTGGAAATATTCCACCTTGTGTCCTCTTGCCGATGTAAAACATTAGGTATTTTGTGTTTGTGTATATAGATTTAATTTTACATTCGGCTTATTCATTTTTTCGCTTTAAATCCACACTCAGCTACCTGTAGAAGCAGATGATATTTCTCCAAAATGAAAGTGGCCTATATTGGCCCTACTGCAATTTTCATTTGCCAGCCTGGTTATTTTGTCATACTGTAGCCTCTGAGTGAGATGACATATTGGGAAAGCTTCCATGTCCTCCTGTGGATATGGAGGCAATAACAACTCGACTTTGTTCAGTTTGTAAATTTTTTAAACCACAAAGCACAGATTTTGAAAATGTTGTTCTAAAGTTTTATTGGCAAATGGCTTAATCAAGTGAACACTATCATGCATTTTGTTGGAAAGGAATGACAGTTCCCCTTTAAGAAAACTATTATTGGACTTAGTTATGTTTAAAGCTATTAAATTCACCCAAGTAGAGGTGAGAATAATTTTAATGGTGTGTGTAAATTACTCGGGAGAAAAAGCATATTTTGTAATGATTATTGAAGATTGTATGGCATGGCATTATTTCATTATTAAAGAAGTATTAACAATTTATTAGTCTTGAATAGAAGTACCAAGCCCCTTTCCTTGCCAGCTGAAATTGAGGGCTCTGAAATATTGTCTCAGACAGTGTTAGAAACCAATTAAAAGCATGCATGGATGGAGGAATATAAATGAGAAGGCAAAAGCTGTGGCATCCCACTTGATAATAGCAATTGATGATATGAAGCGTTGAATGAAGTATTGTGTAGGGAATAATGGCAAGGCACAACAATAACAACAAAGGTGCTGGTGCTCTATGTACGTAAGAAAGATTCTTCCTCCTTCAGTCACTGGAATACTGAGAGCACCCTTTCACCCTTCACCAGCTGTCAATTAATTTCCACCATGGTCAGCAAATACAAGCTGGGCAGACCTAAAATGAGGATGAAGCAGCTCAACTGAACTGACTGCTGAAGTCTCCACAGCAGTTGGTCTTGTTGAGTTGCTCTATTTTCATCTGGGTCTGCTGAGCCCATGTTTGCTAGACAATAGTATAGATCAATGGTTCTTAATGTTTTCTTTACCAGCAACTCCCTGTAAATATAATTTATTGCTGGGAATCCCCAATACTTGACTCAAGATTTAAATATTTAAATTTGGATTTAAATATTCAAATATTTATTTAAAGTTACTCATCAGGGGTCTTCCAAATTTGGATAGAATGGAGAAATAAGTAAATGTGCACACTCCTATTATGGTCCTCCCCGTACATTTGTGGGTTTAACCTTCATGAATTTCATTATTTGCAAGTGTGCATGCCTCCCGCATTCTCCTCTTCACATTCTCATGCATTTTGCCTCTGCATGGAGAAGCTGAACCTAGGCAAAACAGAAGAGAATTGGAGTGGTGGTGGGAAGGTTCATGGTAACCTCTCTTTCCCCCTCCGGAGCTCATTCCTATCCATTTTACCTCTGTGCAGAGAACTTATGCTGAGGCAAAATGAAAGGGAATGGGGGGAGGAGGAGCCTCAGAATGGAATGGGAGGGGGAGGAGGGTTCTGTGCCCCAAACCCTCACTGTACTATTTTCAATGTCAGAGGAGGCCTGTGTGTTTCTCTTTGGAGGTGTGTGATGTGAAGGGGCCCAAAGTTACCATGGAAATGCAAATACAGGAAACATACGAGCTCATTGCTGTTTCTGTTCTCCCCAACAGTGCTCCTGGGGCCAACTAATCCCAGCAAGAGGTTTCCGAATGGTGTAAAAGAAGGCCCATTGTTGGCACCAAACAATGACTTCTTCCTTAGTTCTTTGTGTACTATTGCTCCCTTCTCTGGTATATTGAGACTACTTACCACTGGTCTTGTACCAACAGCACTGGCTTACAATTTGCTTCCAAGTTGAGTTCATGTTATTGGTTTTGACCTATAAAGTTGTAAATGGCTTGGTACCAGGACACCTGAAAGACCACCTATTACCATATAAGCCTGTCTGAAACCAGATCTTCACCAGAGTCCCTGTTGTGCATTTCATCACCCAAGAGGTTAGGTTTGTGAGTTCATGTGACAGGGCTTTTTCTGCAGTGGCACCCAGGGAAGTCAGGTTGCCTCTGACTCTTCTGAGCTTCTGTCAAGCAGCTAAGTTTGTCTATGTTCATGACCATTGGTTTTTAAAACTAAGGGTGGCTGTTCTGGCAATTGTAACCATGTGTAGTTTTTATTTAACTATTGTAATACATTGTTCGACTCTGTTTTTAAGTAGGGTTTTAATCATTTTTTTTATTTAATAAACAGCCTGGCACGTTGAGAGGGGATGGATGGATGGATGAATGAATAAATGAATCCTTGTAGAGAACAGTAATTTTTATCCCTGGATCCATTTTTTCCCTCACCAGCTGTACTACCACTGAGTAACCCCCACCAGCAAGAGCCCCCTCAAATCTGTATTACTGCAGTTTAGGCCTACCTGGCGATAGCACTAGATATCACTTTGATATCATAATTCGGCCTTATTTTACCACCCCTCTCCATGTGTTTGTGAGGCCCCCAGACAAGCACAGAACTAGGCTCGGCACTTAACTGCTGAAATATTCTCAGACAATACAGGCAAGCCAGAAATAGCCAGTTTGCAGCTTCAGGAGACCTCCCAGCAAACACCCTATTATGTATGTGTGCTACCTACAAAAGACTCCCTGCCCCGAGCAGGCAACTTGACAAAGGCTGAACCAGCCACTGTCAAGCGTTGCACGTTTACATACTGGCTACACCATTGTTAATTCGGCTCTGATTCCATCATGCTAAATTGTGACCTTTCAGAGACATTGTCTCGCGCCCAAAACTCATTGTTGTCCCAGAGTAAGGCATAGCCTACAGTCACACTTCTCCCTATAAAAACTCTTGATTCTGAGACCCTCCTCGGATCGCTCCCGAGTTCCAGACCGTCTTGCTGCCACATCGCTTGGTGAGCCTCCCCTCAGCTCCACATGCTGAGATACATCGAACCCCAGCATCACTCTCTATCTTCTTCTGGGCTTCAGGAACAGGTTTCATATCACCTGAACCAACTATCCCTCTGAAAATCCCGCTATCTTACTCACACTTTTATTTTCCTTAGTTATCTGTGTGCTTGTGTTGCTTACATTGTGTGCCTGTATTTAATAAAGATCATTCATTACTTTCAAACCGGTCTGCTCCTTGACTTGGCCTGACCCCGTAAACACTGGGTTACAAGATCCTGCTAAGTAACTCTGCCTCTCATAACGCTAAAGTAGTGCTCTGAGCTAATTTTCCCCACCTATAGTTGAGCACATTTTGGTGTCCCTCACGGGACCCCCAGTAAACAGGGTAACATCTGGACCTTGAACTCAGCCTGGGAAGTAGTTCTTCACAGAAAAGCTGCAGTAGACAGAGGAGATGAATCCTCCCTGCAATAACAGCCTTCTTCTTTCAGCTCCACCAGCCCCTCTGCAAGATGGGATCCCCTGAAGCATGGTTGCAACACAAAGAAAATAGCTGGGGCAGTGCAGTGAAAAATTCTGCAAAGGGAAAGGGTTAAGTCAACCCCCTCACTTTCCTCTTCTGCCTGACAATTAAATCCACTTCTACTGTTTTTCAAAAGCAAAATTGTGCCTAGGGTTCCTAGCTCCATGTCTGCTGCTGAATGTGTCAATTATCTCTGAATCAAATTCAAACAGCCAGAATATGCGGCAAGGTGATCTCTGAATATGCCACACAGCAAGTGAGCCATCCCCTTCAAGCTCCAGAGAGTTCAGTTTGAGCAGAGTTCTAGTTTCTGCCTTTTTAAAAAAAAAATGAGTTAGCTTGTGAGGAACAAATAGGTTGGAAGAGGATCAGGATTTTTATAGTGGGCTTGGAGTTTAAAGCAATTTACCTGGTTATAGTATGAATTGTTTTAATGAGACAAGGGAGAGGCTGGAGCAGAATGCAGTGGTGATTCTACGGAATGTGTTGCCTTAGTTCTCTATTATACTACACTACTATAGTGTTATTATTCCACTTTAACTGCCATGACAACATTCTATGGAATTCTGGGATTCACAGTTTCAGGAGCGGTATTAAATTGTCAATCAGACAGCCTATTAGGCCTCAATAAACTACAAATCCCAGAATTCCACAGAATGTTTCCATTGCAGTTATAATGGAATAATAGTACTGTAAAAGTGTAGTTTGACAGGGCCGTTAGAGAAGTGGAGTACTGCTTGAATAGATCTCAGATTATTCCAAAACTCCTAAACAGTATTAGCTCCAGATTCCTGCTTCTTCCCACCGTCAACTATGTTAGAAGGCAACAGGATTTTTGGTGTATTTCTTATTGTCATTTTGTGCAGGTTCCTACAAAGAGGTAGAATTTTTGAAGAAAGAAGGGGAGATGAGACAACCACCGTGGTATCCATGCCAGGGACTCAGTGGAAATTATTTTTCATTATTTTTGTGGATGTTCTCACTCAGTCTACTGCTTAAAAAAAAAAAAAAAGGTCCTATCCAACAGGTGTTATTCCTCATTTCATTCACAGACCCCTCAGTTTAGGGTAGATACAATGTTACCTGTGGGACACACAAATTTCCTATCTTGTTTTGTGGCTTCAAGACACTTAGACATAAATCAACCCCAAATGCCGCAAAAAATGTGGTACTTTGGCTACATGAGCCCCCATAGTCTCATTCAAAATGAGCCAAAATTACAAAAGAAAAAAAATGTCAAAATTGGCATGGCGCCACAAAAAGGGCCCTTCCATAGCTCCCACCTGCAATATATACATGTGTTGATTGGGAAACCTGAAAAGAACCTCTGATAAGTTGGCCGTTTTGTATGGAGACTGATGATCCAACAGGTACTGTGGTCACAAGCCCTAAACAGGTGTTCTTTCTGTTCCTATAATCCAAATAGTGACTCCATTCATTTCCCAGCTGCTTTTCTCATGTATTTTTATTCCTCATAACACAAGGTACCTTGTTATATGAAACCAGTGGTATACGGATATTCACAGTGTTATGCTCTTAAGCTCAGAACATCTTTTGTTGAGTTGCCGTGATCATGCAAATTACTTCTGCTCATGAAAATTGTTTGATAACTGCATTCGAATGGCTCCAGTTCACGGCAGGCTTTTCTACTTGTGGTTGTGTGCCTAAATGCACCAGGGAATGGCTGAGGCCATTTCCACACTAGCCTGTTATAGCGCAATGATTCCACTTGCAACATCCTATGGAATCCTGGGGTTTGCAGTTTTGGGAAGGGCTAGCCAGCTATAACAGGCTAGTGTGGAAATGGCCTGAGTGAACTGAAAATACACACACACACACACACACACACAGTCATTTAGGAAAAGACCTGTGTAAAGCAGAGTGGTGTAATGGTTTGAGTGCTGGACGATAACTCTGGAGACCAGGGTTCAAATGCATGCTCAGCTATGGAAACCCACTGGCTAATGTTGAGCAAGTCATATTCTCTCATCCTTAGAGAAGGACAAAGACAAAATCCCTCTGAACAAATCTTGCCAAGATAGGGTGAACCTAAGCTGGAAACAATTTCAAGGCACAACAACAACAACAACAAAGTTTCCTCTAGATCTGGTCACAGATTATCTTGTTTGGTTAGTGACAGGCAATTTGACTAGTATATTTATCTCTCTATTTTAACACATAATATGCAAGGAAACAATGGAAGTCAGCCAGGCTTAACCAGTAATGGGGAGAATATATTTGAATTAAATAAATGCATTAAATAAAGTCTAATATGGTGTAGCATGAAAGAATTCATAGCCAGATATTGTATTTGTTTACCAGTTTATTTAAATGTTCCATTTCCCCTGCCTTTCCTCATAAATGCCTAAGGTAGCTAACCGCAGAGGTAAACCGTAGTTTTTTAAAACAGTTTTTGTGCAGAGGAATATAAAGTGAAAAATTGTAACTTGCGGTAAAAAAGTTAAGCACAAATCTCCAGATTTTATTTTATTATATTGTTTGGCTGAGAATGTTATGATGGCTTATTAATTATTGCTTTAGTGTTAAAAGGTGCACAAGTGGAGTGCATTACTAATAGGCAAAGGCTTCCAATTTTGAGGAAATATATTTTTCCAATTTCTTAATCATTTGGTGAGACAGAGGAATGTGAAATATCACATACTATTTTTTTAATGATGCAAAGATAGCATATCCAGACCTTGAATCCAGATTTTGTCATATTTAGAGAAGACCCACTGGAATTAATGGGATCAAATATAATGAAGATAAGTATTCTTTTTTGTGGCAGTGTAACTGTACCTTATACTGTTGTAAGATTCTTTGAGTGATGTATTGTAACCACAGAATCAATCTCTTCTATTGATTGGGAACCAACACAGCAGTTTCCTCTCCTGAAGGAGACAGATTTTTTTGTCACTTACTTCATAGTGCCTGTAGCCATATAACCTCTGCAGCCATACCACTGCCTATCTCCTGTCTCATATGTTGGCATAGTTATTCTGGCCAGTGGGATTTTGACCACTGTCTAGATACAATTCAGTGACTTTAAACAACCAAGAGAGAGCTATTATAAATAAATTCTCATATATCATCAAAGGCAGAATAATTCACTGGGTCCTTCGCAGGGCAAAGCTCAGCAAATGAATCACTCACAACAACAGGTTGCTATTTAAAGCTGTGCACAACTATTACTTTTTTTTCCTTTCTCTTCTTTAAAGAAAAAGAAAATCTGCTCCTTTTACTGAAAAAAAGAAAAGAAAGCCTAATCTGTTTATTCATTTTTCACTGGACAAAGAGCTATTTTCATGCTACCGTACTACATTTGGCAGAGTTACAATTACTGTACACCATTAGAGTGGTGGTGCTAAGAAGAACATTAAACTCTTTCAGGTCCTTAGCTCTTCAGTATCTTTTGTGCCAGCGGGCAATATTAATTAATTAAAAAAACACACACAACCATAAAGGCACATCAACCTCTCTGGTTTAAATTGTAATCAGAAGTGTGACTGTAGTCCTAGAAAAGTTTTGGGCTCCAGGCTGAGCACAGAACTGGAAGCCATGGATTCCAGAGGGAATGCACATGGTAATGATGTTACTTGTTTTCTTGACAAATTCTCAGCAAGCAGCCTCTGTCTGCTGAGACTCATGTAAAAGGAAAACCAGCTTTGTTAGCTTCTCACTTGGCTTTTTCACACTAAAGAATTATAGCTGTTTGATATTACTTTAACTTCCATGATTGCATGCAACAGAATTTTGGGATTTGTAGTGTAGTAAGGCAGTATTGATCTCTGCTCAGAATTCTAAATGGCTCATGTGCTGCAAATCCCAAGATTCCATAGGATGGAGCCATGGTAAATAAAGTGGAATCAATTTTTTAGAACTGTGTAGTCTGAAAAAGACCACAGTTATGCTATGTCTTTGGGCTTAAATATTACAAATCTCATAATCATACTCACCAACATTTCATAGAAGAAAACCAGTACATGCGTGGCTAAGCAACATCAGTGTGTGGTTAAGAAGGGAAAGTTATTAATGAAGAAAAATACACAGGTCAGGACATACACAATCTGCAGTAGTTTGTTTTTGCCTGAGCCTACTAGGAAGGGAAAGATTCCTCTCCCTCCTCTCCTCTCCCTCCTACTGGGTTAACTGAATACAAACTACTTTTTCACTTTGAACTGAATAGCTTTAAAGTTCTGTCAGTGAGTCATGGATGCAAAAATCTAAATGGATTTTTTTTTAGAACCTCTGAGCCTAAGAAGAACGTTCTTCTGCACATCTGTATCCCTGCATCCTTCCTGTGTCCCCATTGCCATTTTCCCCTGGCTCTGGAACTCCCTTCCCAGAGCAGCCAGACTGGCAGTTTCTCTACTTTCCTTTGGCAGTTAAGTAAAGACTTTTTTATTCCAACAGGCATTCAATGTGTGATTATATGTAGCCTGTCTGATAGAATGTGCTGGAGATTGTTAATTGTGTTGCTGATGTATATGGCTGTGTGAGTTTCTAATCACAAATTTTAACTTTGTTTTAATTCTTTTTGACTGTTTGTGTTGTAACTTTTGTATTCTGTGTTTATTAAATTATTGTAACCTTGTTTGTCTCCCAAACTGGGGAAAAGCAAGATATGAATACCGATGAAGATGATGATGATGATGATGATTGCCAATCAAGAAGTTAGTCTGCAAAGATCAGTGGTAGAGCACATGTTCTGCGTGTGGACCAGGGATCCTAAATTGAGGAAATCTAACAATCATGTATCTAACAAGCCCAGTCTTCTCTGTATCCATCTTACTTAACTGTACAATTAAATATGGGTGAGTAAAAAGAAGGAGTAAGAGTAGGAGCAGGAAAAAGATTAAAAAGCAGAATGGTAAGGGTGAGGAGAGAGTGAGGGAGAACACAAGACAAAAAGAAATGGAAGGGATTGGTTTAAGGAAAATCATTCAGAATTATTCATTAATTATTCAAGAGCCTTGCACTGTATAATATTATATAATGTTGTATGTATGCATGTATGCATGTATGTGTGTGTGTACACATCATTCCAAAATATAATATATACCAGTTCAGAATATAATCAACAGAGAAAGAGCAGTTACTGAACAAAATCACATTGCACCCACCCCTGCAGAATTCCAAGTTCTTTCTTTTCATACAGGCTCAAGGCATTTTGAAAGGCGTGGCATTCTGAAATGCTCCTGGCTGCTCTAGGCCCTTGGTCTCCTTTTAAGCAAGCAATTGTTGTCCTACACCACCTCCATTCCATTCCATTCCAAGATTGTTTTATCTTTCTTTCCAATCTACTTTTACCTTTTTTCAAAATCAGCAATTCCTTTGTTCCATTAACCCATGTATCTTTCTTCCAGAGACTTTTCTCTCCTGTCCCCATCTCCCTGTTTTCTTCCCAAAGAAACCACACAGATTTAGCCTGCCTAACAATAGAGCCATGTACTGCATTTCCTCCAATTCTCGTATTTCTTCTTCTGAGGCAGTAGGTTTTCTTGTTTTTCTGAGTGTGGAAGTGGTAGAACCTAAGAAATTCAAATGAATTTTAAAGGCTTAATTCAATGAAGCATATTTCTAACTTCAGCATTAATTGCAGCATCTTAAAATTTCTGGAAAAATCTAGCAAATCAGTAAGGTAATGAATTAATAACTACAAGTTAATTCCAAAGCACTGTTGTCTATCTGGTGTAGACCTCTCTTTGCCTGGTAGTTTTATTTTGCATCTAAGATCTTTGCTTTTACCAGCTCTATGTTTCTGAATAATTATAGGAATTATATGAAAATTTTCATTATTCTTGTAAGTTTGCCACTGGTGTCCGTATCCGTATATAGATGAGTGGACTAGACAGAGCCCCTTTTCACACCTTACCTTTTCCCTTTTCCCGGTGCTTAGCTGCTCAGCTCACGCATGAAGGCTTGGGAGGAACACTGTCACATCCCTCCTGCTTCAGCTCCGCAGCTCCTTCCTCGTCACGCAAACGCTCTGCCCCTTCCATTTGCAGTGCAGCCTGGGACCTCGCAGGTTGCACTGAGGAGAGGATGCGCGACCGGCCTGGCTCCTGAGGCTCCGCACACCAGATAAGTGCGCACGGGGCCCTGGAGCAATGCCCGACCGCACAGCATTTTCGGCTTTGAGCTGAGAATGAAAAAATGCATGTGTGGTCCACATCAGGCACTTGTGTGCCACGCAAATTTGAGTGTGTCGTATGGACCGCTCCTCACATTTATGCAACACTCAAGCGGCTCTTTTGCTTCGGAAATGCCATGCGAAAAGGGCCTTAGTATATTAGTATGCAGTAGGTGATAACAGAAATATAAATCAGGCAAATATTTAGCTTTTATTTAGCTTCACATACTAATAGTAACTATAAAACGGCACGTGGTGATTTTTCAACATCGGCATCAAATCTGGGATGGACATGGAGAAGCTTTAGGTTTGATCCTTAGAAAGGAGCAAGATTTGCTTCTCTGCCCCCCCCCCAGTTACTTGTGCATGTATTAACATTTTGGCCTACATCACAGCAATTATTATAGTCCATGCATTTCTCATCTATCTGATGTCTATTTTTATTCTCTTACCCTTTAAACTCTTTTTAATCCCTTCCATGGCATTGCTATTAATAAGACATCCTGGTAGTTTACTGAACCACTTGCAAGATAACTGTGCTTCAGTAAGATTAAATAAGTTTTTTAAGGGCACGTTGCAATTAAATATTTTAAATCATTAATTAACTATACATGTAATCCTTGATACATTTATTGAGGAAGAAGCCCACTTGAATTAAAGATGGTGCTGTATGGGACAAATTAAACTTCAGATTGTGCAGTAAGGTGCTTCAAAAATGAAGGACACAGAACACCTGTTTAGAAGATAATTGTGCTACATTAAGTATTGTATTCCTATTTTCACTTTTGATATGGTGACAAGTGGTATTCAGCCTGTCAGGGCAAAGCATGAAGACCGATAGTGTCTCTGAAATGGAAATCCCCTCTTTCTTTGCATGGGATGCGTGCTTAAGAAATATACCTTCTTGTGGAACTGAGGAATGGAAATCGTATTTGCTCAAACGCAAACCTGACCCAAAATGAACTAAACCTAAAATGGCTGACAGGTTTTCAATTCCATTTAGCTATAAAAAATATCATGTCATTCAAAATCATAACTGAGGAGGAACTGTGGCTAAATGTGAATCATGTGTGTATAAATTCTCAGTCTTAATCTCTTTCAGAATTAACCTGTAAACACAAGTCATAGTGCAGTATATATTCACTACAACACAGTGAAACATTGTGAAAACTATTTTTCTGGATCTCAATTTATATAATTACTTAACCAGCCTAGCCACTAAACATGCTATTCAGAGATTTCTGGAAGTTGTAATTTTCCCTATCTTTCTTTATCGATTCTCCCCATAGTCTCTTTCCTACTGTTTTACAGGCTAGTTCCCTCACCTGCTTCTGACGAATGAGTTGACAGAGTGAAAACTGTCCTCAGATCTTATACCTTTAGTGGTTGTATAGAACAAGAACCTTCATGTTGCTTGTTACCTAGATGTATAACAAGCACAGCCTTCTGAAATGCCACCTTCTACACAACCACTAAAGGAACAGGATCTGTCTCCAGTTTTCAGTATGGCAACTCTACTTGAGCAGTCATTTCCCAGCTCACATATCTTCCTCAGTGTTTTAATTTTGGAAGACCCACACTGGCAAAGAACCAAGCATTCTTCTCAGTGTCATACTGGCCAGGCTGGTGGGCCATTCATTTCAAGATATCGTACCATAAAGATGAAGACAAAGGACATTCAAGCAGTTACTTATATGCCCATAGTTCCTGCAGTGATCAGAGAAGCTTATGCATTGACTCTTTTGTTCATCCTGGACAGACATGAGTTTGTTTTTAAAATGTTTTTAAAATGGAAATAATTTTTTTCATTAAATAATGTTGATATAAGTTACACACAAGACTGGAAATGCAAAACATTGCTTTTAAAAGGGAACCATGTAATACTTTACTAGAATTAGAAACGGAAGAGATTTCTTAGGGCCAGTACCCAAGACAGCATACTCTGGAGACTAACCAAAGACAAAACACAATCCATGACCAATTTACAATCTAATTCAAAAATACGTACATGAATAAATAACAGTACCAAACTCTTCCAAATTTTCAGTGTGAGCAACATACTGAAATACATTGAAATTTAAATTTTCCTACAGTGCTCTTTAATGAGGGGGAATGCACAGGAATAAATGTCACAGATCTGTGTATTCTAGTGAATTACTATTGCTGGGATTTTTGGAGGTGGCTTTTTTGGAAAAAAATTCTTTATAACCTGTTTTTTAATCAGCTCCTGGTATACTCTCCCTCTTTTCTCTGCTTCCTCCCTCCACTTGCCTGCCTTACTTTGGCAAAGCAATTAAAATGAAATGAAAAGCTTTTCAATATTTATAATTGTTCATCACAAACAGCAGGCTACGAAGCTATTGGGAGGGTATTGTGACTTGTTATACCTCAGAATTAAACCTGGTACCCTGGAGAAGCTCTAACTGTCACTGAGAAAAAGGGACTGTCTGCTTAGCAACATCAGCGCCATTTTACACATGCCAGCCTAGTGCTTCATTTTGCATTGGCTCCCCACTGAAAACTAGAACTAATTCAAGTTGACTGTCGTTTTTATTCAAGGGCCCTAATGGTACGAACGAATGCTAATTATCAGTTCCTCTTTCTCTTTCTTCTATTATATGGCAAGTAATATTAATAAGGGACAGTTTTCTGTTTCTGAGCACCTAATAGTCAAAGAGGATGAAGAACATACATATGTATATGTACGTGGGTACATGTGGGTGTGTAACTCATTTGTAGTGCATATGCAATCTCCCTTAGGATGGAGCTCTTTTAGAGAAAGCTTCAGGGATTCCCAGCATAGATGAATGTTAAGAGGCAGTCCTCTACATAAAATATGACAAATCAATCAATCTATTTAATAACCATTACATAACTATCTTAATATAAAATAAAGCAGTATAAATAAATACTATTACATGCCAGCTGCCTATATGGCAGATTAGTTGAAATATACAAGCAAAATTCATCTCACTTCAGTCCACTTTCTTCTTCTTTCTGTCTTTGGATCATTCCAGGGAAGCTTTTCATTGTAAAATTGCCATGTCTCATACATGGAAGTGTACAGGTCCAGGAGGTACGGCCATCATAAACTTCCATCTGTCAGGATTTATTCTAAGCTTTTGTCCAAAAGCACAAGAGCCAAGAGGCAGGTACCAAGGAGATGTTTTTTTCCTAGTCCACCTGGCACTACATGTAATGTTGCATGACAGTGTACTGCATTGCATAAGAAGCAAAACAACATGTGGGACCAGGCGAATTGTTGAGAAAGATCTCCTTCACACCAGCATTCTGGAACTGTGGAACAAACCAGAATGGACAAAATTTATTTTAATAATGGTGAAAATCATTACAAACTCTGATGATGACAAGCAGTACTTTCTAGGTACCAGTGAACCCTGCAGTGGGATGCAGCTACTGGAGGTGAGGATGATGGCATTGTCCCCCTTTAAGTATTCTTTCCCCCCAAAATTCCTTCAGTCTCCAAATTTCTACCATGGAAGTAAATTAAAGCATCAATCAACCATTTAGAAATAGGCACCCAAAGAAAAAGGCAGGCAAAATTACCGAGGGGATGTGAACACAAAATTTTTGGAAGTTCTAGGTGTGAGTGATTTTCAGTATCTCACTCTGGAATGTTAGAGATCTGAAGATTGATGGGATTTTTTTTTATGGGGGGGCAGAATTCTACTTTTGGAGACAATGCCCTTATTTTTCCACCCCCTTCAGAGACACCCATGCCTGAAGCCATAGTGTAAAAGGAGTGCTTTATGCAATTGAGAAAGCTGAAGCAACATTGTTTGATCCAAAGCAGCTAGACACATCTTCATGCATGTATCCTTCTTGGCTGTAGAAAGAGCAATCCAATAATTAGTTCCTATAATGTTAAAAAGACTGAAAGGTAACAGAAGCCTTTTAACTTTTCTATTTCCTTTTTCTTATCTTTTTTTTTGTTAAAAAAAACACAACCTTGCTCGTGATTAAAGGTCGTATTGCCAAAGGCGGAGGGGGAACTATTACCTGCTGCACATTTTATTTTTGTACTGCACAAAATGTGTCCAGCTGCCCATTAGAATAATACT
Organism: Iguana delicatissima; assembly: GCA_948472985.1. Taxonomy (NCBI): domain Eukaryota; kingdom Metazoa; phylum Chordata; class Lepidosauria; order Squamata; family Iguanidae; genus Iguana; species Iguana delicatissima. The sequence continues at coordinate 54,463 of CAOKZL010002376.1, read as the reverse complement.
TGACACCAGTATCCCCCTCTCTTACTAGCAGTTTGGCTTAGAAAGCTGCTTTCATGTTTTCTCCAAAGACAGAATCTTATAGGCCATGGGCAGGAAATCTGTTACATCAATTGCTACCACCTCAGTAAGAATAGCTAAACAATGGTTAAGGATTGGTTGTCAATGAAGATGTGAATCAAGAAATGATTAACTCAAACCAAAGTCATGTTTTGGTTTGAGTTAAGCAATATTAAATTACATCTGCACTGAAAGAACCATGGTTAAGGCAAATTGAGACTCCTTGCTGGCAAAGGGACAAACAGGCTCCACTGATAACTCTTCAGTTAAATATTCTAGGGCCAGAGCTTATCTAAGACATTAATTTACATAGCAAAAAACAGAGCTAGAAAGTAATATGCTAGGCCATTTCCACACGACACTATTATAGTGCTATTATTCCACTTCCACTATTATGGTGCTATTATTCCACTTCCACCTTGTGGGATTCTGGGCTTTGTAGTTTACTGAAGCCAAAGAGCTCTCTGGCTGAGAATTCTACATGCTCCTCCCTAAACTGCAAACCTCAGGATTCCATAGGATGTTGAAAGTGGAATGATAGTACTATAACAGCGAGTGCAGAAATGGCCCTACTTACAATAATTTAAACTGATAACTAGTGAGTTAGTTAGTTATCATAATACCTAGCTGGAATGAAATGTTACTTTTTTTGCCTGCAGTGGCCAGAGCATTCACTAGCTTTCAAACTAACATAACAGGTTTCTTTCCTTACTCATTATTACATTTGTCCTGGTTCAGGGAGGAGAAAGAGTGAGAAATCTAAATATGCAATAATCTATGGTTATGGTAATTCTATTAATTCTAGTAGGATTACTTAGCTGAATTTGTAATAATAGAATAATATATATATTTCTTAATGTTGGTTTTGTTTCTTTCAATGCAGCTGGCTTGGGTGAGTAAGAGCCCTTTTGTGTTTTGGTGTGTTAGTGTCTAGTGTCATAGTGAGCTAGTTGTGTATTGGTTTAGTGTGTTAGTACTGTATTTTAGTTTTAAGGGGTTTTTTTCCTTCTCTTTGTCTGATTTTCTCTTTCTTTACTTTTTTGAATGTGTGTCTCTTTGACTGTGAATTAGATTGTTGGTTTTAAAACTAGTAAAGAAATAATAATTAAAAAAGAAAACATGAGCCAACAGAAGAGACAGGCTAGTTGGATTTATTTCCATTTTCTATAAATAATATTAAAAAAGCTAGTTTGCCTTTCCTGCTTTCTTCCTTCCTGCCCAAATGAAAGAGATAGCTGCTGCTGACAGAAAGAGAAAGAGAGAATCAGGCCATTTTTGCACTATATGGCATTAGCGTATAGTGGCATTGCCATTCATGCAATCCTGTTGGGTTAGGAATGCTCTTTTCTGCACCCTTCCACGTTAAGCAGATGAATAGTGGTATTGCCACCAATGTTCCTTCCACACTACAGTGTCCTTGGCCACTCCGCTGCTCCTGATTACGTTTTTTTTTTTCTGGAAGCCATACTAGTGCAGCAATGTTGTAATGGCATGACATTGCAATATACTATTGAACTTCCTGATGGTCAGAGCTGTCTGGCAGTGGAATGTGCTGCCTCGGAGTGTGATGGAGTCTCCTTCTTTGGAACGTTTTAAGCAGAGGCTGGATGGCCATCTATTGGGAATGCTTTGATGTGTGTTCCTGCATAGCAGGGAGTTGGACTGGATGGCCCTTGTGGTCTCTTCCAACTCTATGATTCTATGATTCTATTTTGCGTTAACATGCTTAAAAATGGATTTAAAAAAATAAAAAGTGTTAACTCAAAGGAGAAGTTTCAAATAAACACAGAGAGGTGATAGATTTTGAAGTTACCATGCTGTGGGAGTCACTGAGGGAGGAACAAGCTGGGCACGCCCACAGCACATCTACTCCAGGATCCACGATAGGAGGAAGCACTATCAAGCACTATTATGGTACTGCACTAAGTTGGCTGACAGGATTGAAGCACTAAAGGAAGCTCTTAATGGATTTTTTTTCCCCTAGAAATAGAATGAGACAATTTGGTAGTGCTTGGGAACAGAATAGCAGCTGGATAGCAATGACATTGTGCGTTATCATGGCTCCTGGACTGGAAACAAACCACTGCTGTTCCTCTATAGAAATGTTGTGTGGAAATGGTCTCAGTCTGAGTGGATAAGTGGGCTAGGGGCTGTTTGCCAAGCTAGATGTACAAACAGGAGTACAAAGCTCAAATTTGGACTGGCTGGGGCATGAGCTATACAAGGGAGGTTTTTTTTTGGGTGGAGGTTTCTGCTGCATGCCTGAGGATGGTTCAGATGTGAAATTTAGAACAAATGTTTGGAGGAGAGGGAGACAGAGATGGAAGAGGGACTGAGTCAATTATTGCTTCTTTGTGTCTGCCAAAAAGACCTGCATGTGGTGTATATGGCAGCAGAGTGGGTCATGGCTTACTTGTGTGGGCAGATCAAGGGTTTCCAAGTGGGGTAGTCCACTCAGGATTGTGATGATCAGAGACGAGGAGTACCAGGGAACGTTTTTTTTCCATTTTTCAGTGGCAGTAACAGAAACATGCCAGCAATGAGTAGTTCAGCAAGTTGCTTTCTAGATTACAATAGCAGTATCCAGCTGATCTAGTAATGAGGAATGGAACTATGGAAGTTTAAAAAGTAGTGTTCCAAGATTTGAACTAGAATCATGGCATCAAACACTAAGTGCTATAATGGAAGGCTACAGTTTTCGCAGGGACACAACATGTCCTTTGTAACATGCATCTCTTCATATCATAATTTTGTGAAACCATCTTTTCTGCCTATTTTAAGGATAGATAAGTATTGTAAAGTATCTAAAACACTATGAAAAATGAGTAATAATGGCTCCTGCTTGATTATTCAAGTATTTTATGATTGCTGGAATGTGTCAAAGCACCGTTGTAGATCCACTGTTGTGATTTCCTTATTTTATCAGCTTATCATTCAAAGAATGGGTAAAGCTGGGGTACGACTGTTGCTATGTGCATTGTGTGAACTTTATATTTGAGCTTAGTGAATTCTCAAAGAGATTGGTTTCTCTTTAGTTCAGGACTTTACATTAAAGTTTGTAAGTCTAAGAAGAACTTCCCCTGATGTGGTTGAACTAAAGCCTCCAACTCTCTGACCATTGGCTGAGGATGATAGGAACAACATTTGGTAACAGACTGAGAAAGGGTAAGGTGAGGTAACATATACCCTGAAAAATGAGAACATACAAAATAGTAATATGGGTTTCAGAAACAGATAAATGCCAAACAGAACACAGCATATGTGAGTATCTTTTCCTGAAATTTGAAGCCATTGCTTCATGTCCTGGTCTTTTGAGCAACAGAAAACAAGCTTGAAACCAATCATATTACTGTGAACTCCTTGGAGGAAATATGAGATTTTTTTAAAAAAAATAGCAAATAAGAATGTAGGCTGAATTCTTCAAGTAAGAGATTGCAATTCTTGAGAATTAGTGTCAGTCAAAGTAAAAATGAGAGAACTTTTCAGTATCCTTGAGCAGTTCTCTGTGAAGTGAACAGTGTAACAAAGAATCAGTTCTCTGCTGCTAAATTTGCTTTTATCAATGCACAATAAACACTCCTTACATCATTATTTTTTTTTATGGACGCTTATTTGGTTTTGTGTGTGTTTTCTGTTCAACAAGGACAGTTGTAACAAAGGCAGAGGGCTAATAAGCCATTTCATTAGCATGCTACTATGAGATCTTCAATTCAGCTCTTATTCAAAGTATATGCTGTCTGTACTTTTATGTTGTTAAACTCTGTAAAGTCAGAACATCTCAAAATAAATCAGGCAACATGGTGGGGGGAGGACCCCTAGCCTCCTTTGAAATAAATGTACAGCTGTATTTCTGAAGGGTCTTGTGTCATATGAAAATTTCCAAGCTGGAGGAGAGATGGGGGGGGGGTGAGAAAATCTTTCCATTAGACACTATAAAAGAAACATGAGCCAGTACTTTAAATCTCTAACAAATACTTTGTCTATACATACAAATGGCATTATTGAGTACTGAAGGAAAGATAATGTAAGGTAGAGCTAATTCGTGTATTTTTTTTTTCAGTGAATATCTAAGACATTGAAGAATAAATACATAAGACATCAGGGATAGACATGACTGAAATGTATATCATGTGGTATATCATAGCTTTGCTTGGCGCTCCAGTAAATGAACTTCCTTGAGTAAGTGCTTGCTTGTCTCCTCCTGGCTGGACTTTGCTGGCTCTCCCACTCTCTTCTTTGGGCTGGCTTGCCACCCAGGTCTGTGACCTTGACATAAGCGGTATAGGAATACATGTGCTATTGCTATATCAATTTATATTGAAAAAATCTTTGATATTGTAGAGAAAACAGTGCAATCTTTGTCCCATTAAACTATAGAAAGTTTAGCTTTCCAGTCTTAGGCCATTTCCGCACGACACTCTTATAGCGCAATGATTCCACTTTCAACCTCCTATGGAATCGTGGGGTTTGCAATTTTGAGAGGGGCCGGCTGGCCCCTCCTGGAACTGCAAACCCCAGGATTCTATAGAAGGTTGGAAGTAGAATCATCGCGCTATAAGAGTGTCGTGCGGAAATGTTCTTAGAGTACAATTGTTTTCACAATAGTAAACACATGCAGGATCCAACCATGTTGACCATTAGTTAAATGTCATCTCTCTAGGACATGGTTGGATCTTGCTTTTGTTTTTTTGTAGTGTACCTTCAAGTCATTTCTGACTTATAGTGACCCTAAAGTGAACCTATCACAGGGGGTTCTGTGGCTGAGAGTTGTGATGTATTCAAGGTCACCCGGTGGGTTTCCACGAATGTGTGGGGAATTAAAACCTAGTCTCCAGGATTGTAGTCCAATGCTCAGACCACTATACCTTTCTGGGTCTCTCCTGCATGTATTTACTGTTGCCCCAAAAATTGTACTCCAAGGCTGGAAAGTGAAACTTTCTATTGTTTAATGGACAGAAGATTTCACTGCTTTGGCTATTCATTAATGCACATTTTACATACACCACTGGGCCAGAAAAAAATCTGAGAGTACATAATTGATCATATTTGTTGTAAATGTATGTCAAAATTATCCTAAATAGTAGTTGAACAGTTAGCCTTAGTCACTGATGATCTGGGGTGCTTTCGTATGATACAATTGTAGCACTATAATTCCACTTTAATTGCCACAGCTATATGTTATGGAATTATGGGGTTTGTAGTCTGGTAAGGTACTCGAGCTCTCTAGCTGAAGATTCTAAATATCTCTCCATAACCTGCCTTTCCCAATGTTGCAGGAGCCCAAACATGTTTCTATCCAAATAGGTTAAACTACAAACTTTCCCAACCTGTTTCTTTCCAGATGTGTTATACTGCAATTCTCATGATACATAGCAACTCAGCCAGTAGACATCTGGAGGCCTCTTAAAGACAGCTGCTTTAGCTAGACGGCAGGATGACAGCAGAAATACATCACTGAAGAATTTTATCTTATTGAAATTGAAATTCAGGCATGTGCTGAAGCAGTACTGTATGTTGCAAATGAACTAGTCTGTGGGCTCTGTGTGTATGTGTGTGTATGTCTTTCAGGTTTTTTTGAGTCATAAATATATTAACCATACTACCACATTAAATTCCAATGTCAAATTTTGATGAGTATGTCTAAATTTATTTCTGGTTAAGAAATAACAAAGTACATGGTGAATGAAAAGGAAAGTGAGAGGTTCAAATTAACATTCAACCTTGGGCCTTCAAATAGGCCTAATTTATAGTGAAAAGACAAAACTGGGCTTTTAGTTGTTGTTTTTTTAAAAGTTCCTCTTGCTACCAAAAGAAAATGTTTGAAAGCAAAGATCACTGTTTTTAATTTTAATTCCAAAAGTAGGCCAAACTTTGAATTTATGTGACACTTTGTTTAATATTTAAATATAGCCCTTCTTGGCTTAAGGGTTTGTAAGTATGCATTTCCTAAAAGCCCTAAATGCCACAACTAACTGTATAATTCAAAATATTAAAATCAAATTCATGCCAATTGCTTCTTCTCATAATTAAAACCTATTATTTTATACCAGTACTTTTTAAAGGAAACCATTGGAGCTTTACCATATAAATTTTTAAGTACTTAATGATGTTTTTAACACTGTTGGTGTTTTACTATTCAAGTGTATTTGATTTGATTTATTTTATTTGATAGATTACACTTAAATAACTGGCATCAAATGCTCTGGCTGATTTGCATATAAAGGTATGCAAAATGACATGTTAACAACATACAGAATTCCGTAATTAAATTCAACAACTAACCATAAAAATGTAGTACTGAAAATTTTCTTCTAATAAAGACAATATAGACAGTTAATAGCTCAGATTGAAACCACACTAACACAAGGAAAGTCCAAGGCCTGGCTAGACAAATAACTCTTCTCTTGGTGAAAGGAAGATCATATTAATTGGATCTCTTTGTGGTATCACCCAAATCGAATCCTTTGGGTCTTGGAGTAGAGTCTTGATTCACTGAAGTTTCTTTCACTGTATTTAGTTTTCCTGATGTTCATTACTAATGGCTCCTGTTCAGCTGAACTCTTAAGAGACCAGTCTTTCAGCAACAGAGATAATCTATTGACCACTACATTTATCAAGTGTTTATACTTTATCAGATATAATATATATATTCTCAGATGTCTTGGGCAAAGTGAATTCTAGTCTGTGAAAGGTAATGTCATAAATAATAAGGTGCCTTGTGATTTTGGGGGGCAAAATGAAGATGGGTTCTGAAGGATGAACTGGGAGTTTCACAGCCTTGGGAGAGAACATCTGCATTCTTTTTAGGCCAAGAAAACTAGGAGTCATGTTGCTCAGTCCCAAGGTCACTTCTAAAATGCAGCTATCCCACACAGTCTTATGGTAACATGGCGCTTCCCTTTCTAGTGCCAAGAATATTGTGTAGCCCTTTTTGTGAGCCTTTGGGGACTCTGCAAAATCTGCAGTGTTTATGAGAGCCAATGTTGGACAACTTCCAATCCTTTAACATAATTCCTGTCAATCAGATGGCTTCATTTATTGTATGCTTGCCAGGTTTGGAAGAAAAGATGTCATATACAAGATTGATACAAAAAATTGCATTCATAGATGATAGATCCAATTTGTGTTTTGTTTTGTGCTGAATTCCAAAGAACTCAGAAATCATCTTTGTCAGAACAGAGAACAATAGCAAGGGTAGTGTAGATAGTATTTGCTGTTACCATAAATGTGGCAACAGAAACATTAAGACAGACGAAATTCTGGCTCCAAGGGGCTACACATCATATAACAGATGTGAGAAGGGAAGTAAAATGTAATAAAATAAATACATGTTTATAAGAGTTCTACAAACCTTTTGTAAACATTTGATGCACAATGTCAGAAAATCAGGAAGTTGAAGCAAGGAGAAGCTGGGCAAAAAAAAAACACATTTGCAGAGGGTCTTGATGATAATTACTTTTCATTTTACTTTGAAGACTCATTGTACCCCTCTCTAGAGTCTTTTCTAAAACTAGAAAGACTTACAGGTAATGGAATTAGGAAAGTTATATAATCCAGGAACTCACAGATTAAAGCAATTTTATTTACCATATATTGGCTCAGTGTCCTTGATTCCAATTCCAAATATTGTTCACCATTGATCAGGGAGATCAAATTTGGTAATAGATTCCCCTCTTGCTGCCCATTACATTAACACTGGCCATTTCCGCACTAGACTGTTATAGCGCTATTATTCCACTTGCAACATCCTAAGGAATCCTGGGGTTTGCAGTTTTGGGAGGGGCCAGCTGGCCCCTCCCAAAAGTGCAAACCCCAGGATTCCATAGGATGTTGCAAGTGGAATAATAGTGCTATAATAGCCTAGTGCGGAAATGGCCACTGAGTGTCATAGACTTCGCCACATAGAACAGAAATTTCTGCACAAAATAATCACATATGCTCTTTGCACAGAATAAATCCCAAATTGCAAATTGCCCTTGAAAACTCTGTGGTTCTTGAAGACTTTCTCTCAATGGGATGAAAACTGCTGAAATTATTTATTGCTACTTTTTGAGAAGAAATTAATGAAGAATTACATCCCTAAAAAGGGCAGAGCATTATGTCTGGACACACAGAGGGCCACATGTTTCTCACTTTGTGAGCAAGGACTGGAACCTGGAGGAACTAATCTGGGGTCAGAATTCTAAAATTCTGCAATTGAACTCCGGATCTTACTGGAAGAAGGTGCTCATTTAAACTATGATGTACCGTCTTCTTTTCCTGCAGTGTCTGTCACTTACCTGAACGTGAGAAGGTTAATGTGGGAGTATGCTTAAATCACACAGAGAGCTCTGTTTGTGGTTAGTTTAAAAGTGCAAATAATTATTTGTGTATATGGATAGCCAGAGGCAAAGGTTCAGACTATTAAGATGACTATTAAGATGACTATTCATAGGCCTGATCTCATTTCCAAACCTCTGTTCTGACCATTGTTCTTGTTTAATCATTCCCTAGTAAGCCCTGTTTAACACCACTAAAAATAATATTTAGCAGAACTGTGCAACTGATTCAGTCTAATTTTGATCTATACTGGGACAACTGGACTAAGCTAGATCATATCTGAATCAAACTGTATCACTCCAAATCCATCTTAACTGGGTTTGAATTGGTGTGGATGGCTTTGAATCAATTGGGCAATCTGGACAGAAACCCGCCCCCTCCACTAAATAGCATGTTTTCAAAATATTATAAAATAGCACCATGTAAGAAAAATAGAAAGATGGAAAATGGAACCAAGGGGACAGAGCTTGCTCCTTGACAATTCTAGTTTTCAGTAATGAAACAAAAATCTCTAGCACTCTCCAGTCACGGTGCTTGTGGTGGTAGTGGGATAGATCCCCCCCCCGTTTTTCTAGTTCCTTTAGCAGGAGGAAGCAATCTGAAAGAGCTGCATTAGATTCTAGTATAAAGTGTGACTGAAATATCAATTGTACCATGCCTTTTGCCAGGTATGACATGAAGCTGAATTTGACCCCTAAACCAGGTTAGGAAGGAATCATACATTCACACAATATTTTTGCAAAAAGATTCCTGTCTACTAAGCCCAGCCTTCAGCCAATTTGCTTAGACAAAGAAGTGGTCAGATGGACAAACTTTATTGAAAACTTCAGCAATACATAGGCCTTTCAGAGTTACACAAATGAAGCAAAGTACGTATGAGATACGCACACGTACAATACTTGCAGTCCAGTCCTATCTCTATAGGACAGGGTCTTTTGAACATTTCTGCAATACTTCTCTAGACTAGTAAATAATAGGGTGGTTCTTCACAGCACAGCTGTCAATGTGGCAGTTCTTATCTCTGAGCAAAGGCACATAATGAAATGGCTTCAGCTCAGCTAAGCTGATAGTTACAGAGACACACACTTATGTGTGTAAAAACCTTTTTATCCACAACACTAGTAGCATTATTATTTCCAGTGTAGCTTGATTTACATCCTACCTTTTCCTGAATATTAGCATGTAAGACGGCTTTCAGCATAACTAAAGAGGTTGCAGCATGTGCTTCTCCTTCTTGCATCCTACCAGTATCAAAACTCTCAATCCCAATCCCAAACTTCAGTCTTAGATTACATGAAAGAATCTTCTGTTTCCCCAGATTTATATGTACCAAAAATATTTTGTCTGTTTTTGTTTTCCAAAGCAAGTCAACCTCCCATGGGAAGCATAAAGATTCTTAGCAAAATTTAAGTTAGCAAACTGGGTTCTGAACCAAACTTTGTGTGTCCTAGTGTGTAAGTACATGTGAGGGGCACAGGACTATGTGCATTGGCCAGGCCCCAATGTCCCTGTACACTACAGCATCACCCCTTGCTCTATCCCTCCTCATGCTGAGCAAGAAAGTCTGAAGGGCACTTAAATGTTATTACAACCTCCCCTCTTCAGGACTGGGAACCCCAGTAAAATGAGGCACTGATTGCACAAATAGTTTCACTTATGTTGCGGTGAATGGAATACCTCTTCAGAACTTGCCATTCAGCATGCAACAAGTCACTATTTTGGACTATAATTCCCAGATGCTCCCAGGTGACATGGTTGTTCTTTGGACTGTACAGAGTAGTCCAAAATACAGAGCTGGACCTGCATTGTGTGAGGCACTGGGAGGTAGGACCTGCTTTCACTGGCCTCCAGTGGAGGAGAGGCCTGTGTTAACAGTGACAGGTGTAACACACTCTGATGTCGGGCATTTAAGGGTGGAATTCACTTCCTTTTGGGAGATACTTTGATCCACCCCCCTGCATGTAGTGCAGTGTTAGCTTTACTAGTCTCTTTGGGAGCAGGTAATAATTTTTGCCCCTTCCCCACTTTTGGCATACTTCACACTGTATCTGGGGGACCGTGTCAATTGGCTTGGAGTGGTGTCACTTGGCAAGTAGTGGGGGGAGAAATAAGAGGTTGAGCATGTTGGCCCTCTTTTGGTGAAGGGGAGAACCCTGGGACTGCCTCTTTAGGTCCTGAAAACTGAGGTAGGGAGTAGGGAAGAAAACTAACTTTGGGGCTGGTCTGGGGGTTTTTGCCCTCACTTAAGTCCTGTGACTTGGGAGTGGGGTTCCTTGCGTCTGCCTTCCAATAGATGTCCAGACAAACTGCAACTCAGCTATTGGATTGCCCCCAGTGCTCAGATGTTCACCCAGGGGAAGGCTGAAAAGGAAGTCATAGAACAGTGGTTCTCAACCTGTGGGTCCCCAGATGTTTTTGGACTTCAGCTCCCAGAAGCCCTGAGCATTGACCATAGTGGCTGGGGCTTCTGGGAGCTGAAGTCCACAAACATCTGAGGACCCACAGGTTGAGAACCACTTTCATAGAAAGATGCCTAGCCTCAGCTGATCCTGTGCTAGGTTGCTCCCTCCCCTACTCCTTGCACCTTCCCAGGTTCATAGGTTCTATGTTAAATAAAATGGCCCCTTTCAACCCAATTCTCTGTGTCTGGTCTCATTATTCCATGACTGGTCAACAAAGTCACTTTTTCAAGTTCAGCAAAATTATGGGGAAATTAGGAACAGGATGAGTGAGACTGGACACATTGGTGTTGGGGCCTGCGCGCACAGGCAGTGGTCTTTTGCTCATATCATCTAAATGTACTATATGAATGTTGCTTGTTTCTACCACAGTGTAACTTGTTAGAAGGTGGAAGTGGAAATAAAGAAGAAAGATCATCAGTCGGGTTGAACTAGAGCCCTTTTATTATAATACAGTATAATCACAAACGTTTGAAAAAAAAATCAAGTGTGGTGGAAGTTTCCAGCTGTTCATGTTGAAATCCTGTCTCCATAGGCAAATTCCCTCCAGGGAGGCTAGAGGTGAAAATAAACTCCACCTCTCTCCCCTTTGGTCTCACCTTCTTGGGTGGGGAAGATAGCTATCCCTAGCATCCATGCCCTAGGTTTGTCAGCTTCAGTTAGATGTTAACAGACTACATAGCTGCCCCTAATATCCTGCTCACAAGTCACTGAGCCCTAGAGAGCAGGCCTTTGGGAAGGCCTATCACTGAAAATGTCCCTGCACATCCTCCAGTACCCCTGCACATCCCCACCTAAAGTGGCTGAATCAACCTAATAAGTCCTATAGAACCTGACGGTACCTGTGTCAAGTAGGAAAAAAGCTCCTTGTGTGTATGTGTATGTGTATGTGTATGTGAATTTCTACTCAGTCTCCTACTAGATGATCACATAATCCTACACAAGTCAGCTAGGGAGGACAGGTATCCACCAAAGCAAAGAGATGGCGGGGGGAGACTGGACCTAAATAGGCTCTAGTTCCCCCTGCAGCTGGGGGGCACATTATACCAAGAGGCTCTTCTGGTCCACTCACAAAAAGCATTTCCCAGCCCAAGTCATTCCGGCAAGTATGGAAATGGTACTCTTCTAGATTGATTGAACTCTGCACTTGAGAAGTCCCAATTCTTTCTGTTGTGTGAATAGTTAACTACAAGCAGTGTGTGTCCTTGATTCATTTCATTTTTTCCCTTTGTGCTAATTTATTGGGACACATATAAATATCTTCAAGTAGTATTTATGGGATGTAGAAAGCTGTGCCCCTGGCTTTCATGCTCACTCATCCTTAACCCTGTTAGAATTAAGAGATATACATAATAAATGATTCATTATGAGTGATTATCTCTGGAGATTTTTTTTAATCTTATCAGACCATAGACTATGTCAATCATATGCTAAGTCTCACATGGAATTACATTTAATAATTGTCTACTTTTAAGTTGTGTATCTCATTTCTATCAGATACTATTTTGCGGTGGGGGGAGGGTTTGGCTCAGTAAAATATCTCCAATTCTCAGTGCTTCCAGGAAGAAATACTTTATTTTAATCCATCCGTAGCCACATTAGCTGTCAACAGAACAACCCCTGGAGTCCCACGATTTCTCATAAACTTTCATCAAGAGCAAATCAATCATTTCTTGGGGAAAATAAGTATCTAGATCCCAGTGGTTCAGCACAAACTTCAAAGAGATGACATGTATTAAATGAGATGTTTGACCATGTGACTCTGCGAGCATGTGTTCATTTCTCATTGAAACAATGCCTGGTAACAATGGATAGAGAGAAAACATTATTGGAAGAATATAGCAAAATATTAAAGGCACACCCTATGGTAAATTCTTCAAAAGCCGGGGGGGGGGGGGGAATCAAGTTGACAAAAATAACATTCACAAGTAATATTAGAAGGCAAATATTCTGTATCAAGCAAGCAATTTCCATTAAGGTTAATTGGAAATATTGAAGCAAATTGCATTCACTAAAAGAATGGTTTCAATAAAATTAATTTGCTAGATTATAGTACTTCAGGAGAGGATGGAGGAATGATAATGGATGACAAGCTAAACAATTCTCAATAATGGCATGCTGTAGTAAAAATGGAAAATGCTATTATAGGATCAATTGATAAATGTCTATGATAAGGAAAAACATTGATTTACTGAAGGGAAGGATACTTCTAATTTAGGTTTTAAGGAAAGCTTTCTAGCCATGAGATCACTTGGACAATGGAGTATTTGTGTTAAGACACATTATATATTTATTGATAGATTCATAGGTTTTCCCTTACCCACAGGTTCATTTTAATCCAATTAATTGTCTTTCAAAAATGTGGGTTTCCTATCCATGTAGCACCCAACTCTTGCAGGCAACCCACACTGGTGATCAGTTATTGTTTGGAGGTCAGCTTCTGAAAACAAGTTTGCTTTGATCTTAACTAGATATTTATTGAGCCTTTCAGGATAAAGATTGTATATACACATTGCAGGCTGTAAAAATGCACTATTTTGGCTTTGCCTTGTCAAGTTTGCAGATAATACCAATAATAACCTTTTTTTAAAAGATTTATCAGTATCCTGAGTTCATGAAAGGACTGCAATCAGAACAGATCTACCTATTCATATCCATAAAGACATATAAGCCTCATTTAGGGATCTGGGAACAGTGTGTGATAGGCATGTGAGGATGGGGAGTGTGCTTCACCTCTACTCATGCGTTTCTCTTGCCTTCTACATGCGGAGGGGAAGTTTCTGAAGAGAAAGTTTTCCATATCCATTGAGGCTCTTTGTATATGTTACCCCAAAACATGGTTGACTCAGGGCTCCGCCTGCAAGGCCAGTGCTCCCGTGAAACAGTGAGGAATATTAACTTGAAGAGGAGGCCTCTGTGTGTGTGTGTGTGTGTGTAACCTTATAAGATCTTTTACACTTGTGCATACCAGCATTAAAGCAGGAAAAAACTAGTCAGATATTCAAAAGTAAGCTTGTTTGTTTTATTGGGGGAACTATCAGTCACATGCACACAAGATCCAAGCAGTCTTACAACCACACAAGGCTAATTGAAGAAAAAGGGAGGAAAGGTTTGTATAGTGAGAGATGAATTGGCTGATATTTTCTGATCCAGCAGAGAAGAAGTGAAGCAATGTAGCTTAGACTAGGAGTCCAAGGCCCTTTCCACACCTTAACTTTTTCTGGCGCTGGGGTGCAAGGATCGCGTGAGCAGCCTCCAGCAAGAGGCTCTCGCTTTCCTGCTGCTTCAGCTCCACATGAGCTGCCTGCTCGCATGAGACCCCTGCCTCTTCCTTCCACTACACAGCCTGGGAGTTTCCTGGCTGCACTGGGGCAGGAATTGTGACCGGTATGGCTCCGGAGGCTCCACACACCAGGTAAGTGTGCGTGGGGCCCAGGAGCAACGTGTGACACGCACCATTTTTGGCTTCCAGCTGAAAATGAAAAGGTGCATGATCGGCACCTGCTGACCCCTGGAGCATCGCACAATTGTGAGTGCATCGTGCCGATCACTCCTCACAATCGCACAAGGCTCCAGGTGCCCTTTCACATGGCAAATGCCATGCAGAAAAGGCCCAAGTATAGTATAATCAGGAATCAGAGCAGCTGAGTGGTGGCCAGCAGGCAGAAGTACTATGAGTTATTTGGCTCAAAGCCAGGGTTTAAATACTTTTTTCCCCCACCCTGAGGGAGAAGGTGTTAATGGATGTGTGGCAGAGTCGAAAATGGAGTGTGCAGAGTGGACAATGGGGTCTGGAATGAGCTAATGGCCTTAGCGTTAGATGACACAGGACTGACAGGAATTGTGATAGCTCCTTAATGTACAAGTGAGGAGACAAAAGAAGACTTTCATTGGACAAAGGGAGAATGATGAAGACAATCAATCATCCTGTGGAAGCAGTTTCAGGTGCTATTGTTTCTAAAGGTTGAGTTGCTGAAGGACATCTGCTGGTCCATTATTTCCAGAGTTTCCTTGACTATGACCTAGCCACATCCTGAGGTTTTGATCTGACCAAAGGCCTTTCCACACTACCCTGTTATAGTGCTATTATTCCACGTTCAACATCCTGTGGAATTCTGGGGTTTGTAGTTTAGGGAGGGGCATTTAGAATTCTCAGTCGGAGACTCTTTGGCCTCAGTAAATTACAAACCCCAGAATTCCACAGGATGCTGAACGTGGAATAATAACACTATAACAGTATAGTTTGGAAAGGCCCTAGTTTTACAACACACATGTGCAACTAGTTCCTCTTTGCCAGCAAGCTCCCTGACATAGCAGGATATAATTTATATTTCTTGCCAATTAAATATTTTGCCGATTAACCATATCAAGGAATGGGAGGATATACAGCCTGGTAACCTATTCAAAATCCACAGATACAGAATGCTTTCCACTCCAGGAAGTCATCCTCCCCACTTCATTTTATTTATTAAAACATTTTCCTTCTTCCATAAGGTTACTGAGGCAGTACTGTTTTGTTGTACAACCTCAAATTGTTTCCAATGTGTGTGTGGGGTGTTCTTGACAAGGTTTGTTCAGAGGGGCTTGCTCTTGCCATCCTCTGAGGCTGAGATAGTGTGAATTGACCAAGGTCACCTAGTGGCCTTCCATGACTGAGTAGGGCTTCAAACCCTGGTCTCCAGAATTGTAGTTCAACACTTGACCCACTACAGCACACCATT
This sequence comes from Iguana delicatissima, assembly GCA_948472985.1. Lineage (NCBI taxonomy): Eukaryota > Metazoa > Chordata > Lepidosauria > Squamata > Iguanidae > Iguana > Iguana delicatissima. The sequence goes on along the minus strand of CAOKZL010002376.1, from coordinate 38,907 downwards.
TCGCTGAGGCAATGCCATTTTGCCATCTAACAAGGAACGGTAGTCAATCCCCACTCCAGAAAAATGAAGCTACATGATATACATTTCAGTCACATTTATACTTGATATCTTATGTATTTGTTCTTAAATATCTTATTTAAGTCCTGGTCCAACATTCAGACCACTACACTGAGGCAGTATCCACTTGTAATTAAATTTGTCAAATAATGAAGGCAATACAAAGTCCAAGATATAATCTAAACAGAGAAACACAGCAATAACAATTGACTGAGCAGATTCACTCAGCTAATTTTACAATGTTTTGGTAAATTTGAAAGGTTTCAAGGTGCTACCCAAAAGATGGTAGTGTTATAGCCAGTCACACCTCTATGTTGACAGTATTCCATATCTACCTGCATAGTGTACCTGGTAGTTGCTCCTGAATGCTTAAATAATATCATTAAATCAAACTCTTGTTTTATATGGTATTTCTATTACATTTTCCATTGATTCGTAAGTGCAGAGATTCATTTGCATCTTGCTAAAACCAGATGCATCTATTTTATGTATTGTATCTTTAGTCATTGAGAAGTGCAAGTGGAAGATGAACATTATTTAGTCTTTTGACAAACATTCTGAACATGACTTATAAGAATTTTATATACTGTTTGGTAATAAGAGCTGGAAGCTTAAGATGTGTAGGGGAAAAATAATTCAAGCTCACACATTACATGATATTTACATGTGTATCCTTAAGAAGGCAAGTGTGTGCACGTCTGTATACACAAACACCCACTATTGCCCACAAACACCCACTGCTGCTTGCAGGTTTTTCTATTTCATCCTCTTCTGCCAAGGAAACATAATAGTTGTTCCTATGCTTTGTTAGAAGTTTTGTGTCTAAATAATCTAAGCATGGAGCTATTGATATCTGCATCCTTCTTTGACTCTGATTTGACACTGGGTGAAAAAAAAAAGTCTGCTCCCTGTTCCACTTTGGCTAGAAACAGGAGAAATATGTAGTTTTCTCATTTTTTTAAAAAAAACACCCTAATATTTTGAGGAGATTAAAAATAGAGGTCAAAAAATGAATTGCTATTCACCTCCAATGAGCCATTAAGGAATTGGGGATTTGGATATGCTCTTTGACTTCCTCTTCAAAGGTGAATAATTGACTAGTGGATACAAAGGGGGTTATTATTTTCCATGTACCAGCTTGGGGCAATGAAAGTATAGTGCTACAACCCATCATGATGGTTGTTACGTTGTGATGGACAATCCCTTTATGCCTATTTCTTCTTAAAAACCATAGTAACGGCTTGGGTTCTGGTTTAAAATGAAGTCCTAGCAGGTCACTTTTTGAATTTTTCCAGAAAATTACAAGTTGTACGTCAAAGGCAGAGAACTCAATTTCTAAGAGACTGCATTTTAATTATTTGCCCATACATAAAGCAGAACTAGTCAGTGAAAACCATATTTTTTTAAAAAAAAGTTAATTTGTTTTTCTATGGAAAATATTGCATATTCTAGCAATCACAAAACATTTTTTCACTCCTATCATTTTTTTAAAAAAGTTGAACTATTCTTTCTTTCTTTCTTTCTTTCTTTCTTTCTTTCTTTCTTTCTTTCTTTCTTCTTTTTCTTTCTTTCTTTCTTTCTTTCTTTCTTTCTTTCTTTCTTTCTTTCTTTCTTTCTTTCTTTCTTTTTTAACCACACCTGAATATCTCTTTATGAAGAAAATTTAAAACTTTAGCTCAAAGGTGTTCCTGAAGTTATGAATATTACGGTGAACAAGATGCAGTTGAGAGGGCACTATAGCTCCACACCCCTCAGTTGTTTCAGTGAGATTCCTAGAAATCCTGAATCATATAGTCAACAAGAAGGGAGCCTATGTGGCAGTTCTGTTCAGTGGGCTGGCCCATCAGATGTTCATTTGGCCCATCAGATGTTTTAGACTTCAAGTTCTAGAACCCCCAGTCAGCATGGACAATAGTAGAAGACATGAAGTTTCCATGAAGTTTCCATCATTGCCTTCCAGGAGTCTGGAAGGCAATCATTCTCCATCCCATGTTAGACCCTTGGGTATTTAAGGATTTGGAAGTTATATCATGCTATTGTCCTTTAAAATATTTATAACTTGGAAAAATTGTGTGTGGTGTGTGTGTGAGTAACTAAAACTCTCACAGTGTCCCAGCCATAATGGCCAGTGGCCACACTTGCTGGAGCCCTCTGAAAACCATTTTTGAAAGAAACTTTTTCAACATTTTTTTTTAAAAAAGACTTTGGTATGCTTCCTCAGTATACCTGGTGTTTGTACTTTCTTCCTTTAGTCTTAATTAGTAATAATCTTGGACTTTTTGGTGAGAAAACCTCATGAGCCAAAGAAGCGAGAGTATGACTGAGGCCCTTTCTGCACCTTACCTTGTTCCGGCGCTGGGGTGCAGGGATTGTGCAAGCAGCCTCTGCTGAGAAGCTCTCCCATCCCTACTGCTTTGGCTCTGCATGAGCTGCCTGCTCGCACAAGAGCCCTGCCTCTTCCTTCCACAGTGCGGCCTGGGACCTTCCCAGGCTGCACTGGGGCAGGAAGCATGACCGGCCCGGCTCCAGAGGCTCCGCACACCAGGTAAGTGTGTGGGGGGCCCGGGAGCAATGCGCGATCACGCACCATTTTCGGCTTCTAGCCGAAAATGAAAAGGTGCGCGATCAGCCCCTGTTGGCCCCTGGAGCGTCACGCGATTGTGAGTGCATCGTGCAGATCGCCCCTCACAATCATGTGATGCTCCAGGCCCTCTTTCGCATGGCAAATGCTGTGCGAAAAGGACCTGACTCTAACATGGGCCTGAATGTTTTTCTCTTGTCTGTAGAAAACCCATTTTTTTACAAAGTTGAAGAGCTACTGGGTGGTTACATTAAGATACAACAGCCTAACTAACTGTGCTAATTATGAAACTGCAGTTCCATATTGATCCTTCTAGTACATAACATCTGAATATTTATAGGAACCTTTTATGTGGTGGTCACTAGTTCGAAGGTTTGATTGGGTGCATCTTCTGCAACATTACCAAGACTGTGTGCTGAACTACAAGATGTCAAAACCTTGCTGTGAACTTCAGCTTGCTTTTTCTTCATGCCTTTATCACACTAGGAGGACCAGTGGTTGTTTACAACTGGCACTTAGCACAAGAAAAGTCATTGTGATTCCAAATGGCTTCATCAGATGGCTAAAGGGAAAGTGATCTTTTGAACAATGGAAGAAGTTCTGCTTCCTCCTGTGCTTAATTTTTAAGGGAGAAAAGAGAGAGATTAGTGCTCAGATTTATTTAACTGCACATTGCTTGTCATTTCCTTCACCTAATCACTGATGAGTCTGAAGTCTTTGTAGTTATGCAGAACTTAGAATTATTTGCTTCCAGATGCTTTTATCTGTTCTTATATCACCTATTCTAGGGCTGATTCCTCACTGAAAACAGATGCCAGGATCATTTTAATATTTGCAAATCCTAGAAAAATTGAATGATCCTCATTATAACAAAATAGCCACTGGATAGCCCATCTTATGACTGTTATTAGAAAATTTATTTTCAGTGTGATATCTATAAAATATTCTAAATGTGCGAAACAGATTTCACCCTCTGTCTCCCCTACCTTAGATGTTGTGGGAGAAAGTAATGAGGATAGACTCATAGGAATTGAGTCACATAAGATGGCTGCACCTTTTTTGCTTTCTTTTCCTTTTATGACATTAACCCCAAAGCTGGCTCTTCTACAACACAGCAATATCTCTCTTTGAAGCCCATTCAAAGCTTTTCCTCTGCACTCCTGCTAGATGACACATCTCTTATCTCTCTACCCAGGCACCATAATTAGTGTAGCACCTTCCACAAAGTCATTTGGTTTTCTCCCCAACTCCTTTAGTTTATATAGTAAAGTGCAGATGAAACATGTGCCCCACCCCACTCCACTGGGAGCTGTTTAGATTTTAGATGCACGTGAATTAGCTCTTAGTTTTTCTCGCCCTTTTTTTTTTTTTTGGACTCTCTCATTTTGAAAAGCAATTGCATTAACTGATGGCACCAACACTACAGCAGCAACATGGGATAGTATTGTTAATGTATTTTCACAGGCATATTCCACTTGACTGTCAGGAAGCTGGATACTTAACATCATACTTCATTTAGTGTAATGTATTAAGGTAACATTATCTCTGTACCAATAAAGCAAACAACATAATGCATTGCATGAACTTTAGAGAAGAACCAGATGCTTGAGGGAACAGGAACAAAGGAAGATTGTAGGAGGCACGAATAGAAATAACAGTGCCAAATAGGCAAGTGGCATCAAAAAAGAGAGGTCAGGACACGGGGGGATCCATGTGGATAAATAATTCATTGAAAGTTTTTCTGGGCCCTTGGATAGCACTCAAAAGGGCTAGTTATTATGGAGCTCCCATTCATGGTTATTTGTATAACTGTTCCTCAGGTTGAATGAGAGATTCAAAGCCTGGCTTGCAGTGAGAGAGATGATAAAAAAGATCATATTTCACAGAATGTGGTATATAATATTCACTACAGATATGTGCTATTAATAAAGGATGGCGGAAGAAACAAGGTCAACAGCCACCAGGATCTAAAAAAAAGTACACACCCAAAAAGAATTAGAAATGCAGTAGGTCAGCATTACAATAAATAGCATTATGCAGGTCTATCAAATTGTGGCACTCTGTTTTGTTTTGCTTTTCCCATTTTCAAATATGTTTATTTCAATTAACAATGCAGCCTGGTCATCTCTATCCTTTTAGATGTCTTTCTTCTGGGTTCATCTCTGACATTACATCCAGAATCCATCCTGGTTGGAATCCTGAATGTCTGCTTACTTGAGCAGGCCCAAAGAGGTTATCTGTGGGGATAATATGGTTTTTTTCCTTCAATCCCTTGTGGCTACTTCCACATAGGAAATAAAAATGAAAAGAAAGAAAAAAGGGAAGAAAAAGGGAAGAAGAAATAGGGAAAAAAGGGAAAAAAGAAATAAGGAAGTACATAGGATATGAATGTGGGCTGTGCTTTGACTAGTCAATAACAATGATGATGATGATGATGATGATAATGATAACAATAACATATTACCCTTTTTCCAATCCAGCACTCAAAAGTTAAAACAGATGGAACTTTAAAATCTGTTATCATTAAAAACATAATTAAAATAACAATGGAATTAAAAGCAGTTACAAGCAAATCCACTAAACAGAAAACAACAAACAGTACTCCGCATTCTAAGATCCTTTTCGCACCTTACTTTTTTGCGGAGGTGGGGAGGTGGAGCTCATGCTAGAAGCCTTCGGAGGAAGGCTTTCGCATCCCTCCTGCTTGGGCTCTGCAGCAGCTTCCTGGTTGCGTGAGTGCCCCACCCGTGCCCCGCCCCTTCCTGCCTTCCGCAGTGCAGCCTGGGAGCTGTAGGCTGCGCTGGGGCAGGAAGCGTGACCAGCCCGGCTCCAGAGGCTCCACAGGGCAGGTAAGTTCACCCCAGGCCCCTGACCAGTGTGCAAGCGTGCACCATTTTTGGCTAAAAGCCAAAAATAAAAAGGTGCATATGCACTGCGCATCACGCTTTGAGCGTCACGTAAATGTGAGTGAGTCATGCAGACTGCTCCTCACATTTACGCGACACTAAGGGGCCCTTTCGCTTCCAAAAAACTATGCGAAAAGGGCCTAAAGGATACTTGGATTTCCTGAGGAATCAACCATCAAAGATGTGATGAAACAAATTGGCTTTCACCTGCCCATAAAATGACAAGAGACATATCCCCAACTAACCTGTCTAGGAAGGGAAGTCCAGAGCCTTGGTGCAGCCATTGACAAGGTCCTCTCCTGTTTACCATCCAAGGTACCTTTCTTGATGGTGGGACAGAGAGATGGGCCTCCCCAGAAGATCTGAAAAGCATTTGCTATGCAAAAGGACACCCTGAGCATCGTGCAATTGTGAGGAGTGATCTGCAAGATGCACTCACTATCATGTGATGCTCCAGGGGCTGGCAGGCACCGATCATACACCTTTTCATTTTTGGCTGGAAGCCAAAAATGGTGCATGATCGCGCATTGCTCCCGGGCCCCGCGCACACTTACCTGGGGTGCAGAGCCTCCAGAGCCACACCAGTCATGCTTCCTGCCCCAGCACAGCCTGGGAAACTCCCAGGCTGTGCTGCAGAAGGAAGAGAAGGGGCTCTCACATGAGCATGCAGCTCATGCGGAGCTGAAGCAGCAGGGACGCGAGAGCCTCTTGCCAGAGGCTGCTCATGGGATCCCTGCACCCCAGCACCGGAAAAAGGTAAGATATGGAAAGGGCCATGGTCAGACTCATATGGGAGTACAGTTCTTCAGATAACCTGGATCTGAGCAGTATTGGGCTTTACACATCATCATGTGTTTTATACACATCAACTTAAAACATTATTGAAAATATGGTCAGCTTATATTATGTATGCCCAGCTACTTTCTACTGTCTGCCAACTAAGTTGACTACTTTACTTTGCTGAATGATAGAACCATTCTTGTGAGTGCAACAAGAGTATTTTAAGAGTGGGGCCAGAATTCGTAACCATTATAGTTGATTCTGCCTATCCAAGATACCCCAAGCATACTTATCATAACCAGCTGGTGGTGTCTGTTGGGAAATATTAGAGATAGTAGTGGATCACAAGCAGAGCAATCAATTGGCAAGGAAAATGTTAAACAACAGTCAGTTCCACCTACCCCCAGGGTCTAGCAGAGAAAGAAACAAGCTTTGTCTCCTTTGTAAACCATATAAAAGTAGCTTTGGTCCCAATACTTCTGCATAGTCATATACACAAATCTGATAGAGATCAGAGAGATAGATAGATAGAAAGGCTGCTGTTTAGAGTAATGCAGAAAGAGGGAAGGTGTGGTAAAATAAACAATCAGTCACTATAAATATATGTGTGCCCAAACTCCTACACAACAGCTTGCAAACTAGTGATTTGTGAGTATAGGCATTCCAACCTTACTAACACAAACATTGTCTAGTACTGCTCTGGGATGTGAATACTCAGACTGGATTTATCAAGTAGCCTAGGGATGTTGTTGTAGAAGCTGAAGGTACAACCTGATGTACCTCTTGCTTTTTCCTTGTACATTGGGTAAGATTTTTATGCTTGTAGTCATGGAGAAACGTGTTAAAGGGGATGAATGTTGAGAGATTATTATCGGAATTAAAGGTCTGCTAGAGCCCTTATTCATCTCATAGGAGAGGTGCCTATTTTAGGATGGTGAGTTTGAAAGAACCAAATTGGAGGCAGAAAAATAAATTTGGAATTCTTGAGAGGAGGAATATTTATTAAAGAAATGCATTTTTGGACAGAAACAATCCAATCCTTTCCAAACTAATCTAAAAGAGAAAAGGATGTGAATGAGACATGTTGCAGCATGTCTTTCTTCACCAAAGAGCAGACAGAAAGATCTAGTGGATTCAGTGCGGGGCAGTTCCTCTTCTTCATAACAGAGGGCAGTCACTTAATTAACTCTGGCTGAATCTGGCAATATTATCAGGCCATAATGCTTTTGGGATAGGCGGCTGATAGAGGAAACAAAAGCAAACGGAAAAGGAAGGCAAAATATCTTAATTCTTCTCTGTCTAAGCCATCTCATTCTGAGAGAGCAAGAGAGCAGCAAGAACAAGTGCAGAAGCTACTGTTTTTTCCAGCACAGCTGAAGTAGCCTCTTAGAATTGTCCAGAGATGTCCATGAAAAAATTTGGTCCCATATTTGAACTGGGTGTGTTGAACAAAGATTGCAATAGTTTATGGAATCTATTCTTTGCTTCCAAAGTTGTCTCCACAGTTTTGTTAGGGAGAAGTGTCTCTTTCTTTGTCATCTTCCCCTTGGAGAAGAGTTTAGAAGCAAGAGAAAAGATGGTGCCTTCATCTAGGTAGTCTTGGGAGGAAGAAAAGCTGTATCTTTATATCTGATATCAAATAAACACTGCATTATCTTTTCATTCACTTCACTTCTTCTGAATTTTATATTCTGTGCCTGTGGCATCATTATTCCTTAAAAGCAAAACAAAACACACAGATGGGATGTCCACAACTACTTGGAAGGTAACATCAAGGGTCTGTCATTTGTCAACTAACCAAATATAAGCCCATACTAAAGCCTGTAAAATCCTATGTATCTCAAATCAGAAATAAGTCACAGTTATATTAAAGGGACTTTCTCTCAATTTAGTCTGTATCGAATTTTCACCACAACTAGAATCTTAAACATGCCTACTAAATACAAGAAAGGGCCATTCAACAGAAACAAAAAAGAGTATACTTTTGAGTAAACATATATATAATTGCACTGTCTTTACAATGGTTTGGAACTATAGTGGGTCTTGGGGGCAATTTTTGCTCCTTTAGACCCTGGGGAGACGGGGGCTGGCAGCTGCACAGACTGTCAAAATTGCAAACCAAACCAAACCTAGGAATGATCAGACACTCATTTCTCAATTTGACTTGTGGATATTTTTGTAATGGTAAAGAGCGCAGGAGATACTGCAATGTATTTATTAAAAGGTGAGTGGTCATCCCTGGAGATTCTGGGAACAGGTATTCATTTGGGAAGGGGGGGCAGAAAAAAGGCACACCATGGAGTCTGGAGTGGTTAAGAGCCACCCAAACTGCTGTGTGTAGGGTCTATGTGTGCATGTGTCCACCCTTGGTCTTACTTAGGGATTTGTGATATTGCCTGGTAGTCTCCCATCCAAAGAGTTACTAGGCCCAAGAGTGTTAACTTCCTATCCAAGTTAGTACTGAGTGAGTATGGAATGGCATGATGGTATCCAGTTTTCCAGATTCCAACATGAATTTATTTTCTGTATACACTAGAATTCAAATCAAAAGAATAAAAACATTGATGTTGGTGATGATAGACTTATAGCAATAGTCCAAGTCTGAAAAGACAAAGAAATCTTATCATAAGCACTAGATTCCTCCCTAGTCTTGTATGTTTTATTTCCTTCCTCTCAGACATCAGTAGTTAAAATTCCGTATTGCTGTGTTTGTCAATATATGGCCAATTTATTGGAAAAATATAAAAAATTTATTGGAGATTTTCTTTTGAAGTCCTACTGCGGCCTGCTTAAGGGGCACAAGAATGATTTGTGACAAACCATATTTATTGGAGGGAAAGAACACAGGCACATAAATCATCATACTCTATTGTTTTAGGAAATGAGTTGTGAAGTTATGCACTAAGTCATGAACTTTGATAATGAATTTTAATAAGCTTCACTAACAGCCTCTTGGGGATGGAGAGATATGAGATGTCTGTGCGAGGGTTTTTTAAAAGGAAAAAAAATGTTATTATATTAAAAAAGTTAGGTAGGAAGAAAACAAGGGAGAGAGAGTCTGCATTTGTCCTATTCCAATTAATTCCCATACCAGTTTAGACATCCTGATTCTTGTGTGAAGCTGCTACTGAAGATATGACATTGTCACAAAGGCCCTTTTTGCATGCCAGTCCTGTTGTGAAATGGCCTCAGGAGCGTTGCGCGATTGTAAGGACCGTTTCGCATGATGTCCTCACAATCGCGCAAAGCTCCTGAGGCCAGTAGGTGGCAATCGCACATTATATCATTTTCGGCTTGTTGCAAAAAATGATGCGTGATCTCACGTTCCTCCCGTGCCCCACCCACACTTACCTTGTGTCCGGAGGCTCTGGACGTGCGGCCATAGCGCTTCCCCTCCCAGTGTAGCCTGGGAAAGTATCTAGCTGCACTGTGGAAGGAAGGGCTGGAGCCCTCACACTTCCTTTCAGCCAGCACAGAGCTAGTGCAGAGGAGAAGCGGAGTGGACACAAGTGACTCTTGCAAAAGGCTTCTCGCATGATCCCCTCACGACGACACCGGAACAAGGTAAGGTGCAAAATGGGCCTAAGACTATGAATGTACCAGTCCATTTTTCTTTACAACAAACCTGCTTTTTTGTCTTCATTTCTTTTAATTACCTAGAAACTTTGAGATAAATCTTACTCCTTGCTCTGACTAACCTGGTAGGGCTCTTTTCTGTTATCCTACCTAAACATTATGGGGTGTAGTTGTGATCAGTGGGGATAGGGATGAGGGCATTGCCCCCCCATCAAATTTTTCTTCTGTCTCCAAATTTCTAGCACTATAGTAAGTTAAAACTTCAGCTGAACATTTAGAAATACAGTTTAGGAACCAAAAGGCAATGGAATGTAAACACAGCAAATATGAGTTCTAAGTCTGAAGAATTTTCAGTGTCTCATTCATCCTTTATTGAGAGGCAAAGTTCTTATTTGGGTAGCGATATCCTCATTTGGCCTTCCAGTAGCTACACTCCTGGTTTGCTTTGCCTGCTCCTTTGAACAATCATGTTTCTGCTATCTCTGTGTTTTGATCCTAATCTGACTTTGCCTTCTTCTGCTGACAAGCTCTTGGAAGTGTTTATATACCTGGTTTCTTCTTGGCCCTATTAAACACTTCCAGCCTAGACATTTGAGCTCCTGAGTATGTTCCTTCTTTGTCTTTTCTCATCTCTTGCCTTCTTACCTACAGAATGATACTCCCAGGCTTGATTTCTCTGGACTCCCATACACCTGTTCACCTTTCTGTCTTATTCAGAGACAGGTGCCCAGTGGTATAACACCCATCCTTTCTTTTTCTCCCTAAAATGCAGTTTTCTAATAAATACCTTTCTTGTCACTAAAGGTGGTCCCTTGTTGACAATTCCAAACCCTACTTTCCATATGGACTCAAACTGTAAAATTAAGTACCATGGTGGAGTCAAGTACGAGGAATGGAACACAGGAAACAAAAGTTAGCCACCTTGCTTCATTTCAATTGTGTGTGGTCTCAAGTAAGCATGTTAAAAGGTTGAACTACCTTGTCTCTTATTGCTGGTTCAACCAGGAACAGCATGAGATACAATGTTTGAAAGAATGATGTAATTAGAACATGTAATAAAATGTGAACACCTGTGTTCTGAGACCTGCTATTAAGAACAGCAGATTGCAAATTGAGCTGATGTGTATGTACTCTCATGCTTATTTCCAGTGGGCTGCAACCATTGTATAATCAGTATAGTTTCATAATTGTGCTATTGCCAGGCTGGCAGGGTGGGAAAGGAAACAAAACTATGAATGACCCTGCAAGGTGAACCTGACAGTAAACTCTCAGCAATTGTAGGTTTACTGTGGCACAAAAAAGACATCTGTCTCACTGCTCGGCATGGGACATGATTGCAGATGTGTTGTTACAAACTATAATTTGCAATGGTGTAGCTGTAACAGACAGTGGATTTATAGGATCTGACCACTAGAACACTTTCTAGCTTCAACTCTTAATTTTATAATTAATAAATTCAATTAATAACAGAGGAGTGGAGGCCAATCCTGGAAATCATTCCTGTATTTAATGTCTTCTTATAAAGGCAGAGAGAAATATATCATGTATCAAAGGGCATGTAAAGTTAGGATGTGTTATTTAATGCAGAGGCTGGCAAAACTACTGAGAAAGCCCTTCTTTCCATCTCACCTTCCTCACAAGTACTTCTGGTTTCCCACCAGATGTAGGAGGATGGCCTGTTCAGTCACTACTCCATGGGAAAAGACCTTCTTGGAGGCCTTACTTCTAGGACCTAGGAATGCCCTTCCCACTTGGACACTCTATGCTATTCTTCTGTAGGTAGGCAAAGATTTGTGTTTGGTTTATCTGTTTGAGCAAGCCTTTGAGAATTGATTTTAAAAAGGAAAGGGCCTTTCCTGTAGTGCTGTATTGTCTATATTTTTTTCTTTTGAATGAATATGTTTCAACTTCTTTTAATTTTATTGATAATTTAATTGTATATTTTTTTAATTTTGTATGATATGAAATTGTAGCTTTATCTCTTTTAATTATTGTAAGCTGACTCGAGTCCTAAACTGAGGCCATTTCCGCATGGGGTTTTTAAAACAGGGCAGAGCATCCTCCAGGGAGGACATCTGCACCTGGGAGTGGACTGGGTCAAACCTCCTTAATGTAGATCTGCACCTCAGCCTGCTCCGGAACGGCCCCAAGTGGTCGTCCAGTGTGCTTTTGAAAGACTGCTAAAAACAGGTCTTTCAAAAGCATGGAGCGCGCCACTGCGAGCCTGCTCCCTTATGCAGATTCGCAGGCTCGCATTGGTGCGAGCCTGCGATCTGCCGGGGGCGGGCTTTAGGCTGGTGAGCTTCAGCGGTTGGTCGACACCCTCGACCAACTGGAAGCCGCCATTTTCATCCCTGGAGCAGTGTGGAGTGGCGGCCATGCACTGCTCTGGAGAAGCATGAACCAGACCGGGGAGCCCAAAAGTCCGGTGAGTAGCGTCACGGGGCGATTCCTTTGCCCCGTGTGGAAATGGCCTAAGAAAAAGCGACCATCGTTGTCATTCTCCCCCTCCCCCCTCCCACTACCACAGTACCAATGAAAGTCTGAAATGTTTTGATATCACAACTGCCGAAATTATCAGCCAGCGTGCCACTGCCTGTGGTGGTTGGTTAATTCTGGGGGCTGAAACCAAGAACAGTAAGTTTGCAAAGCTCCAGTGCAACATACCTGATCTTTCATAGACAAATCTGAAACCTTGTGAGTTTTGTGAGCTAGGGAATCAGGATTTGGACTATAGCAGGCATGGAAAGAATTTCACTTTTTCCACTGTGCAGGGTCTTGAAATTATCTTTCCTCATAAGCAGTTTATATCAAGAGGGAAGCTTCCATTGGTGCTGTCATTTACTGAAGACATTATTTTTGTGCCTCTTTGTCTCCTTGGCTATTTGTTTAATGTAGCTTTAGTGGTCTGATCTGTAGAGATAGAGTGTTGGGGCACTCTAATTACAGGATACTATTGTCACTTCATATTCACACAGAGCAGCATTTGTGTTTGAAATGGTTCCCATGAGAAACATTAAAAATTGACTTGGCAAAAATGCCTGTAGACTTTTACCACCTCAAAAACAAATGTGTGAAATCGGCCTTATGATCAGATAAAGGATAATGTCATTCTGTGCATTCATTACCCAAGGAAAAAAATTAACTGTCTGAAACCATGATCCTGAAAACATGTACAATCCAGTTAGCTTAGATCCTAGAACAAGTTTAAAAAATAAGCCCCCAAATACTCAAGTAAAGTGTCATCTACTTACTGGGGCTCTTTCGTACTTCAAAATGATAGTGCTATGATTTCATTTCACTTCAACTGCCATGTTTCCATTTTACGGGATTCCAAAGATATGCACTTTAGGAGCCATCATGTTGTAGCAGTTAGAGTGTTGGACTGGGACTTTGGGAGACTAGAAGAGTACAGAGTAATATAGCAAGTAATGTGATATTCAGTGGAAAAACTGGATAACAAGTAACAATAATGTGGAACACATGTAATAAGTAATGGTAGAAAAATCTATTTTTAAAAGTCAATTATTCTCTGCACATCAAAACAAAGGATCTAATAATCCAAGGGTGAGCAATTACTAGCTGTCAGAGGGCTGCATTGGTTCGTCATGGGAACTTGGAAGGCTGCACCCCCTGCTTATCTGCATCTCCATTTACTTCTTTGACTTATTTTATGCCTACTTCTGAACCATAACAGGTGTAGAGGGCATTTTTGTTATGCTTTTGACAGTGGGCTGGAAAAGACCCTTTCAAAATCAGTGAATAAAATGGAAAAATCAACTTCTGGTTTACTTCTTAGTTTTTTTTAAAAGAAAGGCTTCCTCCAGATACTGAAGAATGGTGAAATGACCTGAAAAAATTGGTTTAGGCATTCTTAGCATTTTAAAAAATGTAATGGAGGTCCTGGAGAATCCTTGGAGCCTCAAAAATAAACTTGGGAGTTGCATGCTGCTTCTCGGCCACACTGTGTCCTCACCAGTTTAATTAATTTTTCCATTTCTTAAAAGTGAAAAGCCCGTTATCTGAATATTTCTATGTAAATAGTAATAAATCTAGAGTCCTATTCATTGTTGCCATTGTGTGCCTTCAAATTGTTTCCAGCTTATAGGAACCTTAGGGGAAACGTATCACAGGGGTTTCTTGGCAAGATGTTTTCAGAGGGGGTTTGCTTTGCCTTCCTTTGAGGCTGAAAGAGTATGATTTGACCAAGGTCACTGAAGGGGTTTCCATGGTTGAGCTGGGATTTGAATTCCATTTCCCACATTTGTAATCCAGTGCTCAACAGTGGTGTATCTAGGCTCAACAGTGCCTAGGGCAAGTGTGGAAGTTGCACTGCTAGGTGCTGCTTCTCCCACTGTCACCACCCTGGGCTGAGGAATATCCTGGCAGTGCCAGTCATGGGTGGGAGGCAGTGGTGGGCCAGGCTTGAGTGGGGGTTTGGCTTTTATGCATCAGTGCCCAGGGCACACACCACAGTTGCCCTACCCTAGGAATGCCTCTGATGCTCAAACTACTATACCATGCTGGCTCTCAACCTAATCTCAACCATACCCCATAAATGGTAATGTCTGGGTTACCCATTCACTTCTGTTCTGAATTCAATGCTATAATGTTTTGGAACCTCGGTATTTGAAGAAATACTTCTCTTATGTATACCTGCCTGAGAACTTAGATTGGGTTAGAAAGGTCTTCTCTGTGTTTCACTAGTGGAAGCAATACATCACACAAGTACATGGCAGAGGGTTTTCAGTGCTGTGGCACCCTGTTTATGAAATGCCTTTCCCATGGATTGGCTCAAAGGTTGGTTACTTTTAGCAAGTTAAAACAAGCTTTTTGTTAGAGCCCTTGGGGACTAATCTCTCCCTTAAAATTAAACAAATAAAAACAAATGTGCATTTACATGGCTTTAACCATTTTAGCCTGTTCTGCTGTTTTAACTTTAGTGATTTGTTCAATACACTTCTTCCTATTTAAATTATTATATAAGGTTTTTTAAATATCTAGAATTGTTTTAATTGTTTTTATATTGTTTTAATTGTGTTCCTCCCCAAGGTATCACAATAGAGGATGCACAGAAAGATTCAAATAAATGAACGAAGAACTAAGTAATGAAGAAAGACTCCCAGACTATAATGAGATATTGGCTGCTTTACACAGCAAAGTAGAGTTTCTGGATCTAACCCTTCAGGTCCACCGAGAAATACCACCAAAGAGGCAAGTGCCCCCAAACAGCTGTGTTTCAAGGTAGCAGGTTGCCAATAAAGTCCCTTGGAATATGGGGCTGGGAAGAGGAAGCAGAGGTGCTCAGCCCTTGGTAATGACTCTCCTCAAGCCATGTGTTCCAGCATTTCAGAGATGAAAGCTGGGACACGTGGCAAGCAACATCAAAGTGTGATCAAGATGACAAAGGTTGTTAAGGAGGAAGCATTCACAAGCTAGGAGAGAATGTGATAGTTTTCTTTCTCCTCAGTCTACTGAGAATGGCTAGATTCCACTCTCTCCACTTCCATCTCCTCTGATGAATTTACTTTTGCACTTTGAACTCGGGGCCTTTCTGCACTATACTGCTATAGTGCTATTATTTCACTTTCAGTTCTTGGGTTTGTAGTTTACTGAGGCCAAAGAGCTCTCTAGCTGAGAATTCTAAATGCTCCTCCTTAAACTGCAAATCCCAGGATTCCATAGGATGTTGAAAGTAGAATAATAGCACTATAATAGTGTAATATTGAAATGGCCTAAATTGCAGCAATTGAAGTAAGCTGGGAAAAGGAGGAAAGAGAAACTGGGACATTTTAAAAGTGTCTGAAAAAGTGGGACAACAGAGGACTAATCAGACCATTTCTGCCAAACTGAGGAAGTGAGAGTGTATGTCAAGCAGCTTTCAAAACAGGCAGTACAACGGATAAGCACAAAAAGAGGTATGGAAAAAGAATGTATGAATACAAGGATTCTTTTATGTGAAAACTGGCTGTCCAGATACCAGTCCATGTCCTAAAAGTTTTAAGGAATCTCTTACTACTATAGTACAATTATTCCATGCATATCATTGAAAGAGAATCTTTGATTTTCCACTGCTGAGACATCATACCGTGCACTAGAAAAGTGTGAAAATACCTATGAATAATTTGACTAGCCAGCAGGTTATTGTATGATCAGCTCAGTTCGTCAAATTTGTTAAATGAGGGCCTTTTTTCCTACATCGCTTCTGCTTGTCCCCATTGCAATAAATTTAGATTGCATGTCAATTATCCAAATTTATTGGCTACCCGCCTCTCAGGTCTGAATATGTATGTGATTTTTAATTTAAGGCTTTCTGGAGGTACACCATTTATTATCAGTTCTCTCCTTTAAACAGCACCAAGTTAACCAGTATTTTGCACTTTCCAAGTGTCTTCTCTTTTCAAGGTCATCAGTTTTGAGACACCAGTGGAAATGAAGTGGGACGTATGGTTCAGTTTAATCAAATTTCATGCTCTGCTGCCTTCTACTTATGGCCTTTCTGCTAATTGATCAAGTTTTCAATTAAAGTCCTCCATCTTTGTTTTAATTCTTTGTTAAGGTTTTTATTCCATTACATGGTTTCATGGGATCTTAGTTACTACAAGTGCAAACTGTCTCCTCCTATTCTATCTACTGTCTAGTCATAATCATTTGACAGGATAGTGCTGTCCTCCTGCCCCCACCACTCAGTACAGCCTTCATTGGAATAACTACTGCTATTAGATTTTTTTTTTTCTGTGAATGCTAAGAGAAGTGCTTTGTCTATCAGTGAGAGATAAGTTTGTGTCTTATATTGGCATGGATAAGAATCTCTCTTTTCAGTGAAAAACAATTAATGATATCACCGTTTTCAAAACTGACACTACTGAACAAATAGGGAGATCAGAATTTGATTCTTCTCTGTTTCTTTGGAGGGTCTTTTCATTAAGTGAAAAAGTGCCCCACTGTAATTTATTTGCAAAGAGAGGTGGATTTACTTTCCCTGCCTAGCATGGGTTTTTAGTTTACTGTGAATCTGCAGTACTGTTCAGGGTGATATAATCTGGAGCTATCTCTGTATTGTTGATTATGATCAGAGTTTGTCAGTGGCACTAGACTGTGTTGTGGCCAGAACTGCTGCCTCGAGTTAACAGCCATGGAACAAGAGCCCATTGACACTTATCTATGGCCTTTTCCAGTTCCATTCACATTAGCTGTAGAAGATGGGAAAACATTATTTGACAAACTGTGCGCTCCCAATCAGACTTTTCACCTAAAGCAAAGCTATACCCTTTATTGAATTTTACTGGAAAAAAAAGGTATTGTCATTTCTATATACATATAGAGAAGCCAGTAGCATAAAACCCTTTGCAGGAATTTTGGCATGATTAGTCCTCTCCTAAGAGGCTTGCAAAATTCATGAATTCAGGTCAAGCATTAAAAAAAATTTGTTACATTCCAGTTCTGGTCAATGGAATACAAGAAGGGCAAGATTTCTGAATCAAGATTTGAATTTGGACCATACAAGCTCAAAATTTCTCCAAGCCCAATGTAGTTGGTATACCATTTAATTTTTACCTGTCCAAGATCTGTTGTTGAGACCTTCACCTTCCTGTGGTGAGGAACAATGGAAATACAGGCAGCCCATGGTATAAGCAGTGGGTGAGGCAGGTATGGAAGAAATGACACATCCTACCACTGTGGTTGCACCTTTTTAGGGGTAACCTAATGGGTGTCTTCCTGGGGAGGCTTGCATGGTGCTTGCTTGGTGTCATTTGAGTGCCAGGACAAGACCTTTATTGTTTTTCTAGGCATTTTCATCTGTTTCATCTTTAAGCATTGTTTACTTCTGTAATGTATGTTTTTATGCTGTTTTATAGTTTTATAATTTTATTGGTATTGCATTATCCATCATTTATTTCTTGTTGTGAACTCCCCTGAAAACTTTGCTTTGTTTCAAATGCTATCACCTCTGAGACCTTTGTTAAGGGAGGGCTGATAAATATGGAGGGAGAAGGAGAAGGAGAAGGAGAAGGAGAGAAGTTTGTTAGAGCAGGACTATCTCTGGCTGAGATTTCAGGGCTAAAGCATGAGACTTTGGGATGACTCCTTGGAATATCATAGGAGGTACGCCCTGCAGATGCCATTAAGCATGATACTGTAAGGATCAACCACAGTTGTACATCCAACAGTGCCACTGCATATGCCACTCAAATGAAAGCACCAAGACTAAATACTGATAAAGTATGTGAACTCACTTTCAGGTTAGTGCTCTCAGCCTGAGATTCCTCCTTCCCCACATCCTGAAGATTGCAGAAGAAGGTCCATACCCTGAGACCTGGGAACCCTGGACAATAACAGTTTGAACTGATCCTGCAATTGAAGTTGGAAGCTGAAGCAAGTGGTATACTAAGAGAATGATATAACCTAGTCTACATACCCCACTTAGAACTCCGAGGAGTCCACTTTATACAAAAGGATATACTTATGTTTTAAAAAATGGAAACAGACATTGTGTCATTCTCTTTCCTTGCTGTGGTAAGCATACCTTTGCCCCAAGCATACCTTTGCCCTTTATTAAAGTGGTTGTACCCAGTAAGAGATTTGTGTATGTGTTTTTAATGACTCATAGGGGACCTGATACGTTTCTGAACTAAGGCCCTTTCCACAGCTTACCTTTTTGGGGATCTGGGGTGTGGGGATCGCGTGAGCAGCCTCTTGTGAGAGGCTCTCGCATCCCCGTTGCTTCAGCTCCACAGCTGCTACCTGCTAGCAAGCAGGTAGCGTGAGAGCCCCTCCTCTTCCTTCCTCAGTACACCCTGGGATTTTCCCAGGCTGCATTGGGGCAGGAAGTGTGAGTGCCGCAGCTCTGGAGCTCCGCACGCATGGTAAATGCGTGCGAGGCCCCAGAGCGATGCGCGATTGTGCACCTTTTTGGCTCAAAGCCAAAAATGAAATAGTGCATGATTGGTACCTGCCAGCTCCTGGAGCATTGTGCGATTCTGAGTGTCATGTGGACCGCTTCTCACAATCGCGCAATGCTCCAGAGGCCCTTTCGCATGGCAAATGCCTTACGAAAAGGGCCTAAGTGCCTGTAATATTTTACAGGATTTACTTCACTGTCTTTATATAGACCAAATATATCCTTAATATAGGAGATGTGTACATATACAAGGTATTGGTTCCCTATAGCCATCTGTCACATTTGCCTCAAAGCTGCTAACATGCTAGTTTATTAAAATCAATATTTTCTGAAAAGCCAAAGAAAGTGTGTCAATGGGGATCACTGTAAATACACAAGGAAATGTTGTTCATTAAAGCATAGCAATTAACTTAAAAGGTGGACTTTATGCTTAGAATCTGATACTTGGAGCTCAGTGGAAACTGCAGAGTGGGTTATTCCTTGCAATGCAATGAATGTCAAGTAGACTTAAAGGTTTACTGTTTAGAGCCTTTACAGGGAGAAAATTCCCTTTTTATGATAATCTTCAAATACAGCATGAAAGCCTGTAAAACATTTTCTGTTTTCCTGCTTAAGATGCAGAAACAAGTGCTTTTTCTACTCCCAGTTATCTGAACATTAAACCAGAACTGATGAACTGATCAGAGAGTTGCTGTAGTTCACAACAATCCCATAGTGGCTCTTGTTATGCTTTTTGGTATGCCACTGAAGTGCAAAGTTTTTCTAGTTCTAACGACTTTGCCCTTCAGGCATTTATTCCAACCCACAAAATGTATTAGCTGGATTTAAACTGGCTTTACACTGTGATCTAAAATACATTTACTTGGAAGCAAATGCTGTTGATTGCAGAAGAACTCCCTCCACCATAGTTAATCTTTTTAGGATCACATACTAAAAATCCAAAGCTGTGAGCCTTTGTTAGCTGTTTTTGCTTTCCAGCTTCTGAAGCTGTACTAAATCCACAGTGAGAGCCAGAGACTAGTCAGTTCCCAAGGAACACCCTCATCCACACATGGGAAAGACTGCATGCAACAGTTCTGCTGCCTTTGCCTTTCCTCTTCTGAGTATCTAGGGTAAAAGATTGCTATTCTCCTTTTTACCATGAGCAATATGACCATGATCTGTTGTGAGCAAGGTGTATAGCCAACATTCTCATAATCATTACCAACAGGACTTCATATTTTGCACAAGGAATACCAAGAAAAACCTGACTGCAAAATAATGAAAATAGGATACTAGGCTAGGAGAGTCCTTGGCATGATTTAGCAGGAAACTTTTTACATTCTTGCGAGCCTGTATCTTAGTCTGCCATAAGACAGTGATATGGTTTGGCACTTGCCAAGGGCCACACTCCTGTTCAGGAGTTGTATCAAGAGCTACCTGGATCTCAGACCATTGGAAGCTTCATTATTCATTATAATCAGATCCATCAGATTCAGTATTTGTCTGCATAGAAAGTGGCTCTTCGTGGCTTCAGGCAAGAGCTTCCAATTTACCTGGAACTGCTGAGGACTGAACCTATTGTTTTCCACTGATTTTTGGTCCTTCCCAAGAGAGACAGTAACTGGCCTAATTTCATCCAGGGAGCCTCATAGCTGAGATGGGACTTGAAATACAGGTTTCCCCAGGCCTATATCTGACCTGCTACCTTACACTTCCCTCTTCTTTCTCACCATTTTTCCTTTTTTTCCCTTTTCTTTTGACTTAAAGAAAGCAGTAAGAAGGAAGGAGAGACAGCAGCAGTTGTTTTGCTCTCTTGACAGCTCTCAGTTCCTGGCAAAGAAGCAGGCAAGAGTGAGGAAGAGGAAGAGGAGAAAACAGAAAAGCAGCAGCTAGTGACAGCTGGAAAAAAGATCAAGGATCACATTGACTTTGGCTTCTGGGCTATCTTACACTGAGGAAATGGAGTGTAAATTTATGTTCATGGGATTATGTGGTAGTTGTACAATGTTGCCTGGTCAATGAATTGCTACATTGCGCAACTGAATGTACAACCAGATGCCCAATTTGCATTCACATATGCAAAGTACAATGAGCACCTGCAGGAGTAATATGTGTGCACAATAGCACCACATGCACAAGTTCATTTCCACAGCTTTTATCTGAATGTAGATGTTCTGCATTAAAAAAAAAAAATAACTAAACACTTTTGTTAAGGGAACTTTGTTGTTGCTGTTGCTATGTGCCTTCATGTTGTTTCTAACTTATGGGAACCCCAAGGTGAAACTACCACAGGGTTTTCTGGCACTGAATGTATGTGATGCACACAATTCACCTGGTGGTTTTCATAGTTGAATGGGGTCTTCCGGGTCACAACGCAATGCTTAAACCAATGCAACATATTGGCTCCCTAGGGGAATTTCCTCAACCATAACAAACCAACAGGATTCCAACGCTGGCATTGGGATTAGTAGTACTAACTGGATAGTATGTCTCTTGTGGTTGGTATGTAACAATATCTGCATATCTACCAAAAGTTATCTGATACAGCTGCAAGGAGAGGTTAATATGAGCTTGAGCACCCAACTGCTTCGCTTTCAAATCTACTTTCTGTGCATTCAGGAAAGTGAAATTATAATAAAGAGGACAGAACAGTTTTCAGTATGTGCAAAGCAGTTTGCTCATGTATGAATATTCTATATTCACTTGGATACTAGATTCTTATCTACTGGCGCAGTGTAGAGCCCCTTTTTCATACTTACTATACATTTCCCAATACTTTTCCATTCCTTTATAGACAAATGAAAATAAGTTCATACCAAGAACAGCTCAAATTCCTTTAATTTCAGGAAGATAGGCTTTAGACACCCATCAAACAGAGGTTGCACAGGTGGTAAACTGCAGCAAGTACCAATATGCAGTGGGGAAGGATGGGCAACATGCACCAATATGTCAAAAACTTTCTGTTTTGCATTGTGATTGCATTATGCCCCATGGAGGCATTAGGCTACCATAGGAATTCTACCCAAATGAGAAAAAACTAAATCACCTTCTGGCCAAGTAAATGTTCCCCCAAGCGATTTCTCCCCACCCTTATATTCTGATTTTCATAATTTATGATGTGTTTTGCTTTGTCACATTTGACTCATATATTGTAATAAATTCAAAACCAATTTTACCTGTGAATGTAAGTTATCGATTTAAATTTCACTTGTTTAAACTGATTTGTTTATAAGGGGGCAGTAAGACAAGCAAATATTGTCCTGTGGAGGTGGGAGGAGAATGTTTTGCTGGTAAAAAAATGTGAGCAAGTTGATGATGAACCATTCCAGGCTGAGTTACAGGTAGCACCAGTTCTGGATTTCCTGGCAAACGTGGGGGAAGAGGGTACTAAGACATCCTTCCCCATTCTTCTGACCTTTTCCTATGCATAAGATGGGCCCATGCATTTTGTGGAGGGGAGGCGAGAAAGCAGTTCCACTTTGTAAGACGAGTTTCTTTCTGAAACCAATACCACAGACCTTTATCCCATCCATACATGAAAATTCATGAGCAATGAAAAAAAATGCTTTAATTCTGAAATTGTTGTTGTATATTTTACATTTTAGAAAACTGTCTACCTTTGCTACTTCTGTTAAATAACCCCCATTCTGAGAATTGTCCAGTTTTGCCAAGTATTTTGAAACTTTTTAGTCATTACAATGAGCTCCCTCTGTCTGTGTTTTAACTCTGGTGGACCAATGCGGCTCCAAATATGAGGCCAATGAACTTTAAAGCTTTATTTTTTTTGGCCTATCTATTGCAAAATTGTTAATAAGGTCTGCTCCATCAATTCACATT
Organism: Iguana delicatissima; assembly: GCA_948472985.1. Lineage (NCBI taxonomy): Eukaryota > Metazoa > Chordata > Lepidosauria > Squamata > Iguanidae > Iguana > Iguana delicatissima. The sequence continues at coordinate 16,286 of CAOKZL010002376.1, read as the reverse complement.
GTAAGCTCATACACTGCTTAGAAAATGGCTTGATAACTTAATCATTATTGCCCCCCTGCAGAATGCCTAAAGAGCATGTGGAAACTTCTTTCACCATGTGTCATAGGCCATTTCCACATAGGGTTTTTAAAATGGTGCAGTCCATCCTTCAAGGAGGAGGTCTGCACCTGGGAGCAGACTGGGTTGGACTTACGTAACATAGATCCGCACCTCAGCCTGCTCCGGAATGAATGCAAGTGGTCGTCCAGCGTGCTTTTGAAAGACCGCTAAAAACAGGTCTTTCAAAAGCACAGAGCACGCCACTGCGAGCCTGCTCCCCTATGCAGATTCACAGGCTCACCCCAATGCGAACCTGTGATCTGTTGGGGGCGGGCTTTAGGTTGGCGAGCTTCAGCGGTTGGTCAAGACCCATGACCAACTGGAAGCCGCCATTTGGGACACCGGAGCAGTGCATATAGACGAGCACACGCTGCTCCGGAGTGGCGTGGACTGGACAGTGGAGCTGAAAAGTACAGTAAGTAGCGGCATGGACTGATTCTCTCATTCCGTGTGGAAATGGCCATAGTTAGCAGTAGTGGATAAATGAGGAAGGAATATACCTAAATTTGGTATATGCCTAAATTTGGTTACAGTTCTAGGAGGGCAATGGAATGAGGGGTCTGAACTAGAATCATAGAATCATAGAGTTGGACCCTAGGGACCATCGAGTCCAGCCCTCTGCTATGCAGGAACACCCATCTAAGCATTCCCAACAGATGGCCCTTCTGCAGACTAACATACCCATTCTCTAGGATGAAAAGCAGCCATTGGTGAGCACCCTTTGGTTTCGGTCGGTTAACCAATTACCAATCCACCTAACAGCAGCCCTGTCCAGCCTGCATTTCACTAGCTTCTTTGCAACAATGTCACAGAATCATAGAATCATAGAAATGTAGAGTTGGAAGAGACCACATGGGCCATCCAGTCCAACCCCCTGCCATGCAGGAACCCCTCAAAGCACTCCTGACAGATGGCCATCCAGCCTCTGCTTAAAAACCTCCAAAGAAGGAGATTCCACCACACTCCGAGGCAGCATATTCCACTGCCGGACGGCCCTGACCATCAGGAAATTCTTCCTGAGGTTCAGGTGGAATCTCCTTTCCTGCAGCTAGAATCCATTGCTCCTTGTCCTGGTCTCTGGAGCAGCGGTAAACAAGCCCTCTCCCTTCTCTATATGGCATCCCTTCAGATATTTAAACATGGCTATCATGTCCCCTTTTAACCTTCTCTTCTGCAGACTAAACATACCCAGCTCTCTAAGTCTATCCTCATAGGGCATGGCTTCCAGGCCCCTCACCATTTTGGTCACCCTCCTCTGGACCTGCTCCAGCTTGACCAGGTCCTTCTTGAATTGGGATGCCCAGAACTGGACACAGTATTCAAGATGAGGTCTAACCAAAGCAGAGTAGAGTGGTACCAGTACCTCCCTCGATCTAGACACTATATGCCTATTGATGCAGCCGAGAATTGCATTGGCTTTCTTGGCTGCCACGTCACACTGCTGACTCATGTTCAGCTTGTGATCTATTAAGACTCCTAGATCCCTTTCGCATGTACTGCTATCCAGCCATGTGTCCCCCATCCTATATTTCTGTATTCCATTTTTTCTACCTAAGTGTAGGACCTTACACTTCTCTCTGTTGAATTTCATTTTGTTAGCTGTGGCCCAGCTCTCCAATCTGTCCAGGTCATTTTGAATTTTGATCCTGTCCTCTGGCGTATTAGCAACCCCTCCCAATTTGGTGTCATTTGCAAATTTGATGAGCATGCCCTCTATTCCTTCATACAAGTTGTTGATGAAGATATTGAACAGCACTGGGCCCAGGACAGAACCCTGTGGCACCCCACTAGTCACTAGTCACTAGTCACTTCTCTCCAGGATGAAAAGCAGCCATTCGTGATCACCCTTTGGGTTCGGTCGGTTAACCAATTACCAATCCACCTAACAGCAGCCCTGTCCAGCCTGCATTTCACTAGCTTCTTTGCAAGGATATCATGGGGAACTTTGTCAAAGGCCTTACTGAAATCGAGATATGCTACAACCACAGTATTCCCTTCATCTATCAAACTAGTAACTCTATCATAAAAAGAAGTAAAATTAGTCTGGCGTGATTTATGGTGATAATTATTTGGTCCTCTTTTTTCCCTTCTTGAAGATGGTTCCAGTCTAATGGAACTTCTCCTGTCTTCCAAGATTTCTCAAAGATTATAGCAAGCAGTTCTGAAATGACCTCTGCCAGTTCTTTTAAGATCCTAGGATGCAATTCATCTGGCCCTGGAGACTTGAATTCATCCAGTGCGGCCAGGTATTCCTGTACCACTTCTCTACCTATTACATGCCTCATTTCCCCTGCTTCCTCACCTGCTCCCCAACCGCCAGCATGAGTGCTTGTATCCTTCTGGGAAAAAACTGAGGTAAAGAAGGTGTTAAGCAGTTCTGCCTTTTCTCTTCCCCCTGTTAGTAATTCGCCATCTTCCCTGCGCAGCATCCCTATCATCTCCTTCTTTTTCCTTTTGCAGCGGACATATTTTAAAAAGTCTTTTTTATTGTTTTTAATGTCTCTGGCCAGCCTAAGTTCGTGTCATGGGGAACTTTGTCAAAGGCCTCACTGAAGTCAAGATATGCCACGTCTGCAGCATTCCCTTCATCTATCAACCCTATCATAAAAGGAAATAAGATTAGTCTGGCATGACTTATTTCTGAGAAATCCATGTTGACTTTTAATGATTATGGCATTGCTCTCTAAGTAGTTTCAAACTGACTGTTTAATGATCTGCTCTAAGATCTTTCTTGGTATTGATGTCAGGCTGACCAGGTGATAATTATTTGGGTCCTCTTTTTTCCCTTCTTGAAGATGGGGATGACATTTGCTCTCCTCCAGTCTGCTGGGACTTCTGTTCTCCAAGAGTTCTTAAAGATTATTGCAAATGGTTCAGAAAGGCTTCTGCCGGTTCTTTTTTTTAAAGGAATTTTTATCAATTTTCCAAAATATATAAAAGCATATATAAACACAAATATATGTATCATTATTATAATCCTTCAATTCCCCCCCACCACTTCTATATATCAAAAAATTTCCAGTTGAAACCTTCTTCTCTCTTTATACATAATCTTTGTCGAATACCCCAACATACTTGATCTGCAAACATTTACATATTTAACCAGAGCATTACCCTTTTCCTTTCTCTTTCAAAATTGTGAACCATTTTATTCTTGAGAGAATATGCTAGTTTTTCAGTCTCTATCATGTCAAATATTTTTAATTTCCATTCATCTAATTGAATATCTGTTTTATCTTTCTAATGTTGTGTATAGGTCAACTATGCTGCTCTAATCAAATGCAATAATATCTTCTGTTGTTTTCTAATCTTCCAGTTCTGACCTAATATATTCAATAAGTAGAATTCTGGAACCATTTCAAAATTAATTTTATAAATTTTTTAAATTTCATCATGAATTCCCTTCCAAAATTTCTTAGCCTTTGAGCAGGTCCACCACATATGAAAAAAAGGCCCCACCTTTTCCCCACATTTCCAACACTTCTTGTGTTCATTTTTGGTTATTTTTTGAAGACTTTCTGGAGTCATATACCAAATATGTAACATTTTATAGTAGTTTTCTCTTAAGTTTAAATTTGGAGTAAATTTTATGTCTGTTTTCCATACTTTTTCCCAGGCAGCTAACTCGATTGAACAACCTATATTTTGAGCCCTCTTAATCAATGACTCTTTTATTGAATCGAATTCAAAATCCCTTTTTAATAATAATTTGTAATGTTTAGAAATTCTCTTCTTTTGATGTTCTTTCAAAAATTGATGTAGTTTATTTTCCTGTATTTCACATCCATATAATTTTTGATCCATTTTGCACCTTTCTTTCAACTGATGCCAGGGGAACCAGTTTAATTCATGTCCTTCAGCTTCTAACTCTTCTATCAACTTCGTTTTTGGATTGTCTCTTTCCCATTTTAATATACCTTGGTAAATCAATAACTTTCCTTGTTTCATCGCTGTAATCTTATAAGTTTCTTGGAGATATCCAAGTTGGGAGTTTTATATAATGTTTGTTTTATTTGGAGCCAGAACTTTAATAAAGTTTTTCGGATGCAATGATTATTAAATCTTTGTTCACCACTAATTTATTATAGCATAGGTAACATGCTATCCAAATCTGTTATCATTTTCTTCCGAATCTTTTAAAGTAGATTTCTCTAGTATAATCCAATCTGTAATGCAGTCTAAACAACATGCATAATAATAAATCTTCAAGGATAGCACTTCCAACTCTCCTTGCTCATTTGCATTATGTAATACTTTAAATCTCATTCTTGGTTTTTTGCCTAGCCAAATGAATTTCTGAACCTCATTTTCTCATTCTTTAAATACTACCCCATTTCCAATTATTGCTAGATTTTGGAAAAGAAATATAAGTTTAGGTAACAGAGACATTTTAAAAGCGTTAATTCTTCCTAGAAATGATAAATTTTATTTAGTCCATTTTTCCATGTCCCTTCTGATATCTTTACATATTTTTTGATAATTATTACCGAATAAAACTGCCATATTACTGCCAGTTCTTTTAATATCCTTGCATGTAATTCATCTGGCCCTGGAAACTTGAATTCATCTAAGTTAGCCAAATATTCCTGTACTGCTTCTCTACTTATTCTGTGCTGCATTTCCCCCCCCTTTCTCACCTGCTGCCCACCCCCAGGTTGAGTACTTCTTTCTTTTTGGGAGAAAACTGAGGCAAAGAAAGTGTTGAGTAATTCTGCCTTCTCTCTTCTCTCCATTATTAATTGGCCATCTTCTCCATGCAGTGACCCTATCACTTCCTTGTTTTTCCTTTTGCTGCAGACATATCTAAAAAAGCGCTTTTTGTTGTTTTTAATGTTTCTGGCAAGCCTGAGTTCATTCTGCGCTTTAGCTTTTCTGACCTTCTCCCTACACCTCCTGGCTATTTGCTTGAATTCCTCTTTGGTGGTTTCACCATTCTTCCATTTCCTGTACGTGTTTCTTTTAACACTTAGCTCAGCTGAGAGTTCTTTAGTCAACCATTCCGGTTTCTTTAGACACCTGCCATTTTTCCTCCTTATTGGCACAGTTTTCAATTGTGCCTTCAATATCTCACTTTTAAGAAACTCCCATCTGTCATGAACTCCTTTCTCTTTTAATATTCTTGACCATGGGATTTCAGCAAGTAACTCCCTAAGTTTACAGAAATCAGCTTTCTTAAAGTTTAGGATGCATGTCTGGCTACACTTGGCTTTTCTTTCCCACTGAATGACAAACTCCAAAAGAACATGGTCACTCCCCTCTAAGGATCCCACCACCTCCACCTCATCAACTAGGTCATCCTTGTTGGTCAGGATCAGATATAAAATAACTGATCCCTTTGTTGCCTCTTCCACCTTCTGGATCATGAAATTGTCTGCAAGGCAAGCGAGGAACCTGTTGGACTTTACGGTCTTGGCAGAGTTTGACTGCCAACAAATATTAGGATAATTGAAATCTCCCATTAACACTGCATCTCTCCTTTTTGAATGTGTGATCATCTGGTCCAGGAAGGCTTCATCGAAGTCCTCAATCTGACCTGGAGGCCTGCAGCAAACCCCCACAATCACATCTCTATTGTGTCTCACTCCCTTATTCTTACCCAGATGCTTTTGACTTGGCTTCCCAGAATTAATTCATGGATCTCTTCACAGGTGAAAACATCCTTGACATATAAGGCTCCTCCTCCTCCTTTCTTGTTTGGTCTATTTCTGTGAAATAGGTTATACCCCCCCATTCCTACATTCCAGTCATGAGATTCATCCCACCAGGTTTCAGTGATGCTGTCATGCCCTGCCTTGGAGACTGTCAGTGAGGAGGAGGATGCTGACTCCGACGCAGAGGCTGAAGTGTCTCCAGAAGCTGGTCCAGAGGGAGATAATACACAACAACAACAAGGGCCTAAGCCAGATGAACAGATAGAGGAAGACATAGCTGACACACCTACTTTGCAGCAGAATTGCCATGAAAGGGAAGGCTTGTGTCACTTGGCATGTTTAAGTAGTAAGCGAGCTCTAATGAGGGAACAGTTGTGGCAACAACAGCCATAGATAAAAGAGGGCTCCAGCTGGCCTTTCCTCCCAGCTGGTCTCTCACAGGTCCTGAAGTCCTGTGCTGTGCTCTTGGATCTGGTTGTCTCTGAAGGAGGAAGTGTCGTTAGCTTATCAGCAGCTACTGAAGGAAAATAGCTTACTTTGTCAGCAAGTGTCTCAGCTTGCCACCGCTGTAGCAGAGCTCCAGACAAACATAAATCAGCCAGGTGCTCAGGCTGCGGTGCCTCCCCTCCCTGCGGCAAGGCGTAACACCCCTCTGTCTTTGCTGGAGAAATTTTCAGGCCAGTTGTCAGGCTACTGATGTTCAGGGCTTCCTGGCTCAATGCCAACTGTATATCTCTGTTTGGGCAGCTGAATTCCCCAATGACGAGTGTAAAGTTGCTTTTATCTGCAGTATCCTCACTGGGTCTGCCCAGAAATGGGTCCTGCCCCGCTAAGACGTTCCGACCCAGTCTTGTCTAATTATCCTGCATTCCTAGACTAATTGAGGAGTTTCTGGAGTGACCCAGTGCAGGCTGAGACTGCAAATAGAAAGATTTGTGGTCTGCAACAAGGTCTGTTGCAGTATACTACTGAATTTTGCCTCTTAGCCCAAGACCTAGCTTGGATTGAGGCAGCTTTGCAGGACCAGTACTGGGCCAGCTTATCAAATTTTGGATGAGCTTGCCTGGACTGTGCCTCCCAACACCCTGCAACAGGTGATTGAGTTGTGCCTGTGCATTAATGGCCATCTGGAAACTTGTTGACAAGCACACAGGGCCACTGCCTCCTGGGTTCACCCTCTCCTGCCTGGTCTGGTACTGGTAGCTCCTCCAACAGCCCCACCAAACCCAGCTTCTGCAGAGGAACCCATGCAGCTGGGAGGAGCCTGGCCTCATCTTCCATTAGAGGAGAAAGAGTGGCATAGGCAGACAGGGGTCTCTCTGTACTGTGGTGGTCTTGGACACTTTGCTCGGAATTGTCCAGCAAAGAGACATGGCCCTGCCCTGCCGGGAAATGAGTGCTCACAAGCCTGAATGGGCTCTTAAGTCTGGGAGGGAAAAGTTTCAGTCTCCCTAGGACCCCTAGAGAGCCCAGGCAGAATCCTTTGCTTGTGCCAGTTATCTTATGGGACCGTCAAAGTCAGGGAGTCCACATGGGGGCCATGATTGACTCTGGGGCTTTCAGCAATTTCATGGACCTTGCCTTTGCAATCTGGCACCACATTCCAACCCAACCACTGCTGGTACCCTGTCCGGTTGAGACCATTGATGGCTGGCTTTTATGGTCTGGGCTGGTAACTCACCAAACCGCCCTGGTGACTTTGGAGATCTGGGGCCATGCAGATCAGCTGCAGTTCTACATGGCAGCTGTGCCTCACTTCCCCATGGTTCTTGGGATGCCCTGGCTGGCCCAGCACGACCCTCACATTTCCTGGTCCTCAGGTGAGGTACTCTTTGCTTTCAAATACTGCCATGAACACTGTTGGCTGGATCGCGTGCACTCTGCCTTACAGCCGGGCCCAACAACTCCCCCCGTGGGATTACCAGTGAAATATCATGACTTCACAGATGTGTTCGACAAAAAGGAGGCAGACTGCTTGCCTCCCATCGACCCTATGATTGTGCCTTTGACCTGGTCCCTGGTGCCTCGATTTCAGCTGGTCCCTTGTACTCCTTGTCAGAACTGGAATTAACAGCTTTGCGGGACTTCCTGGAGCAGAACTTGCACTGTGGTGTTTATTAGGCCCTCCACCTCACCAGCTGAGGGCCCTGGTGCAATTTGTGAAGAAGAAGACATCTCTTTATGGCTTTGTAATGACTACCACGCTTTGAACCAGATCACGATCTGCAATCGGTACCCACTGCTCCTGATTCCGGAACTCCTGGAGTGCTTGCAGCACACCAAGGTGTTCACCAAGTTGGGCCTCTGGGGGGCTTACAATCTGGTGAGAATTTGAGCTGTAGATGAATAGAAGACTGCCTTTCAGACATGGTATGACCCCTATGAATACACTGTCATGCCATTTGGTCTTTGCAATGCTCCAGCAGTCTTCCAACACTTTGTCAATGTTGTCTCCCAGGACTTTTTTGACTACTCTGTTATCATCTACCAGGATGTCTTTTTGATTTACTCCCCCAACCAGGTAGCCCATGATGCCCATGTCTGTGTTGTACTCCAGCGCCTCCAGCAGCACTGGCTCTATGCCAAACTAGAAAAGTGTGCCTTTGACCTCGCAGAGGTGGACTTCCTGGGGTATCAGATCTCATCAAGGGGGATCAAGATGGACCCTGTCAAAGTGGAGGCAGTGACTTCCTGTCAGCCTCCCCATAACCGGAAGGAGGTGCAGCATTTTGGGGGGTTTGCCAACTTTGCCTCCCTGGTAAGGCCCATTACCCAGTTGCTCAGTGGCAAGGTGCCTTTTCTGTGGACCTTCAATGCCCAACAAGACTTCCAGACTCTCAAGGCCTGCTTCACCTTTGCACCTATCCTGCAGCACCTAGACCCCCAGACTCCATTTGTGGTGGAAGCTGATGCATCTGATGTGGCTATCGGAGCAGTCCTCTTGCAACTTGCTGGCTCTGACCTCCTGCCCTGCACCTACTTCTCCCATCAGCTGATGCCCTCTGAATGCAACTACACCATCTGGGAGAAGGAGCTCCTGGCAATCAAAGCAGCTTTTGAGATGTGATGCCACTGGCTCAAGGGAGTGGCTCACCCAGTGGAGGTCCACACAGACCATTGCAACCTGGAGTAACTCCAGACAGCATGAAAGCTCAATCAGCAGCAGAAATGGTGGGCCCTCTTCTTTGCCTGTTTCAACTTCAAGTTGCAATATGTGCCTTGCTCCCAGAACCGGCAGGCTGATGCTCTGTTGCATCCACACCCGGCACTGAAGTCTGTTCCATGATCCTGTGCCCAGAACACTTTGCAGCTGCCCAGACACTGGCCGCTTTACTGGACCGGATATGAGAAGGGCAATACCAAGATGCCTTGGTGCAGGCTCATAGGAAAGATGGCTAGGACTCCCCTTTCTCTTTCTGCAATGGCCTGCTGTACCACTGGGGCTGTCCGTACATCCCCTCTAGGTCCTGCCATCAGGACATTCTCCAGTTGTGCCATGATGGCCGCCCAGCTGTGCACTTTGGCTTTCATAAGACACTCCACCTTTTGACTTAGGAGTTTGGGTGGCCTCAAGTTCGGGACCATGTTGCTCGGTATGTGCATTCCTGCTCTATGTGCCGCTGAGCCGAGGACCAGCCTGGGAAACCCATGGGTCTCCTGCACTCACTGCCCATGCTTCTGGGTCTCTGGAAAGTGGTCTCTGCAGATTTCATCACAGACCTTCCCTCGTCATCAGGGAATACATCCATCTTAGTTGTGGTGGATCTATTTACCAAAATGGCACCCTTTATCCCCTGTTCTGGGCTCCCCACAGTGTAGGAGACTGCTTGGCTGTTCCTCTACAATGTTTTCTGGTTGTATGGCCTGCCCAAGGGGATCATGTCTGACAGAGGTCCTCAGTTCACTGCTCACTTCTGGCGAAGTCTGCTGCAGCAGCTGGATATCCGGCCTCACCTCTCCTCCACTCATCACCCACAGTCCGATGCGCAGACGGAACGGGTCAATGCTGTCCTGGAGCAATATCTTCACTGTTATATCAGCCATCAACAGGACAACTGAGATGAGTTGCTCCCCTTCATGTAATTTGCCTATAATAACTCCCTCCATGCCTCCACCCAACAAACTCCCTTCTTTTCAAACTATGGTTTTCACTTTCAGCTGTTTCCTGCAATTGGTTCTGCTTCTATGGTGCCTGCAGTGGATGAGTGGTTCAGGGAACTGCAGGCTGCCCAGGCCCTTCTCCAAGAGCACTTGGATTGGGACACACAGGCCTACAAACAAGGAGCAGATGAGAAGCACCGGCAGGGGCCTCCCTTGCAAGTTGATGATTCCATGTGGCTCTCTGGGAAGGACCTGCCTCATTGTCATCCCTGTTGGAAACTGGATGCCCAGTTTATTGGCCCCTACCGGTTGGTGGCACAGCTAAATCCAGTGGCCTTCCGCCTTCAGCTCCCTTCGTCTCTTTGGAGCCATCCTGTCTTCCATTACTCTTTGCTCATCCTCGCTGTTGGCTTCCATCCTGACTCTAGTTCGGTGCCTCCACCTCCGCCATCTGTTTGGACTATGGTTTGGATTTGCCCCTTCAGATTGTTTGCTCTTGGTTGTTTGGACATTCTTTGACTTTCATCTCATGAGTAGGAGCTATGCTGCCTGTGAATTACTGCCTGCTCTGCTGTAGACACAACAAATGCCTATTAAATCATATTTATTTTGTTGTACTAAGAGCTGGAGTTCATCTGCTTATTTCCCATTCTCTGTGCATTAATGTAGACACTTGAGACCAAGTACCCTTCCTGGAAGTCCTGTACTAAAGTTACTTTCTCTCCCCCTGTTGGTCTCTAGTTGTACTTGGCCTACCCTATCTATATCATTTGGGCTATTTTTCACAGCACTCTCTGAATTCTTGCCCAGAATAATCTTGTTTCCTTCCCTAGTCAAACTCAGTTTAAAGACATCCCGATCCATTTTGCAAGACTGTTAGCAAAAACGTTCCAGCTGACGGTTGTGAGGTGCAGGCCATTCCTTGCCAGAAGACCATCTTCGTGGAAATGGAGGCCGTGATCCAAAAACCTGAATCTCTCCTGGTGGCACCATCTTTGGAGCCAGTTGTTGATCTCCACTATTCTTTCACTTCATGGGCCATGTCCTTCTACAGGGAGGAGAGACGAAATGACAACCTGCACATGAAGGTCGTACAGCTTCCTACCCATAAGCTCGTAATCCTTCGTGATGCGGTGAAAGCTGCACCTCACTGTGTCATTGATTCTGATGTGAACCAAAAGGAGGGGGTTACGGTCAGTGGGCTTGACCAGTCTCATTAGCCTTTCCGTTGTGTCATTGATTTTGGCCCCAGGGAGACAGCATACCTCATGATTGATCCTGTCTCGGTTGCAAATGGTCGGTTCCGTTCCTCTCAGCAAGGAGTCACCAACCACTAGAACTCATCCCTTCTGAGGCTTGTCTGGGGTTACTTGACAAGCAGATTCTGTCATGGCCAACTGAACCTTCTATTCATGCTGAGACTGTTGGTGCTGCTGCTGTTGGATTTCATTCTGCTAGTGTTGGGGTTCCTGTTGCTGATGTTGGATTTCCTCTTGGTGATATTGGATTATCTCTTCCTGCTGTTCCACTTCATCATTAATAAGCTCAAGAACTTGGAAGTGATTCTGTAGCTTGAGAGTCTCCGTTTGGCACCTTGCCTTTCCACTCCTGTCTTTCACATTCCTCCAAGCATCCATCTCCCGGTTTTGTGAACTGACTTCCTCATCTGCTAGCTCCTTGTGCACTCTGTCTTCAAAAAGGTCCTGTCAGCCCTATCCAAGAACTGCTCTCCTTCCCTAATAATGCGAAGATTTGAAATGTATGCTTCCAGCTGTTGAACCTTCTCTTCTAAGAGGGTGACCAGCTTGCATTTGCTGCTGGTGTGCCCAGTGATTAAGATTAAGGTCCTCTGGGAAGAATTTACTGCAGCCAGCCAGAACTAGGTTGGCTGCGGTTACCCAGAGGACCTTCTCTTCTATCGCTCCCAAGTTATGGAATGGCCTGGCATATTACCAGTCTTGACTGCTTTAAAAAAGCAGTCAAGACTGCTCTCTTCTGACAGGCCTTCCCAGACTAGTACTTCCACCACCTCCCACCAACTGTCTTGCTGTTCTTTTAATAGTCAGTTGATTGTTGTTAATTGTTAATTGTTGTGTGTTTTAGGGGGTTGGTTTTAGGTGGGTTGGTGGGTGTGTGGGGAGGATTGGGTATGTTTTTTAATGTTTTTTAATGTAATTAATGTATTATTGTTGTTCGCCGCCTCGATCCATGGGGAGAGGCGGGATAGAAATAATAATAATAATAATAATAATAATAATAATAATAATAACTACTACTACTACTACTACTACTATTATGGCAGGAAAAGAAACATGCCACAGTTGTGATAGGTAGAGTAAGAACACCAATGGCTTCAGAGGTAAGGATAAGGGACTTGAGCTAGATTAAGATGGAAAGGTAGAGAAGTGATGTAAAGATTGGTGCCATGCAATCAGGGTGATGAGAAATTCATGATTTTGGCAGTGGAGGGCTTCATAAGATGTGACAGGACCAAGTTGATACAATAAATGTTATCTTCCACAAGGAAGGAGAAGCAAGAGGAGAAAGATGACCTTGATGTTGCTGAGAGATTACTAAGAAGAATACTTTCCTTAGTAGTTGTATCATTCCCTTGCTTGCTTTTGGTGTTAAAAGCCCTTAAAAACCTACATGACCAAATAAAAAGCTCTTTTTAAAAATTCTAGTTTTATATAGATTCTGCACTTAAAAATTACGCCATTTCAGCAGAGCTTACTCCCAGGTAAGTGGGTAGAGCAGTGTGGCCTATACTAGCTTAGTTTCTTCTTAAATTTGTAGGAGCTGAATCATGACTAACATGTCTTGTTGCAATCTTCTACAGTGTGTGTGAGAGAGGGTGTGTGTGTGTGTGTGAGTGTGTGTGTGTGTGTGTTTAAATAACCATGCCTATTCTAGTTCCTTTGGTATTTGGCAAAATCTGTTTTGCATCTGTGAAGATTCTGTTCTTCATTCTTTTTGATCTGATTGTATATTTGGTCTCCATTTTGGATGACGGTATTGGTTTCAATACATGGATACATCTAATCATGCCTAACCGTTCATAAACATTTTTAAAAATATACCAAGCACACAATCAATAATTTGTGGGATCTGATTACTTCTTTCATTTGTTGTTTCTATAGCTGACCAGTTACTTTTCATCTCACTTCTCCACAAGTTTTTAATGACATATCTTTTTAACTTTCTTAGGTCATCAGACAACTGAGTATTATATGCAGGAGTATACCATCCCTGAAGATAATGACTTCCTGTAGTAAAAAATCTGGAACCGTATTGCTTAACATTAGAACTTAATGACTTTAATGACCTTCTTTTTAAAACTATAGTGTGTGCTGTGTCCCAAACAGGTCAATATTCATGTCTTTAATGATGCAAAATAAATAGATTTCTAAAGGCCTAATGTTTCAAGATAACCTAAGGTAGCAAAAGGGAGCATGAAGGAGATCGAGTACATAATGGTACTTTTTAAGTATAGTGTGCATAGCAGAAAATTAACGAGAATTAATAATCCAGTAAAAGAAATATGTAATAAGTGAAATGCAAAATTATTAAGTAACTACAAACTGTGCAACATTGTTAAATCCAAGAAATTAGAGTGCAATGTCTCAAAACTAGGTGATAAAATACCAAGAGAAATCCAGTACTTGCCAGTGTGCAGTAATTTTCATTAACACACATAGGGTCTCTTGCACACAGAGATAGTACTAGGGTTTAAATAAACAACTGGTGATCAAAAAGTAATATTTAGATACCTGATCCCATGGAAAGTTTATGCAGAAGTGAAAATATGTTCCTTCTGTGAACAAGAAGCATATCAGTGCAGTAATCACATCATAGTATATAATGTATTCAAATGATTATTTATAGCAGTGGTTCTCAACCTGTGGGTCCCCAGAAGTTTGTGAACTTCAGCTCCCAGAAGCCCTGAGCATTGACCATAGTGGCTGGGGCTTCTGGGAGCTGAAGTCCACGAACATCTGGGGACCCACAGGTTGAGAACCACTGATTTATAGGCTTAATTATAGCCATCTTTCAGGACATAATTTTTATATGTCCTGAATTTTATAATTTTATAACTGTAATCACAATAGAATAGAATATAGTAGAAAACAGATAATCCAGAAAGTTAAGGCAACATCTTAATTTAAAAACCAAACAAATAAATATGCCAGATAATTTATATTGACAAACAATGAACATCAATTCTAGTAAATAAACAATATCATACTGTTTTGAGAATAGATCAATCATTTATAACCAGTTGTACTTGAAAACTTCATTTAGGAGAAGGTGATCTGAAACTAGGTTGGTTTTTCCATCCTCATTCAATCAGATTAGACAGTAATTAGAAGCTACATTAGAATTGTATCTATCAGACTTATATCATTAGATAAAATTATATTCTTAGATGATTAGAACAATTAGATCAGTCAGGATATATTCCTTGATAAATCCTTTCTCATCTTTAAAATTGCTAACATAAGATTCAATATATCCTAAACTAGCTTTTGCATTCCATTGCTTTCCTCTTCTAACTTCAAATCCAATGGGATAAATCTGTTTTTGTGAAAGACTGATTAAGTTAAGATAAAATTGTTGAGGAGGAGTTTTGATAAGACCATATACACTGCCTTTAATGCCCCCATAATAACAATTTCAGAGTTTGGAAAAGTTACTCTTTGGAATACAGTTCTTAGAAATCTTGGGTTATCATGGCCATAGGCTGTTGTTTTCCAAAGAACTAACTTTTTGAAACTTACACTGTTCCCTGGTGGAAATACCTCACTGTCTATAGTACAAAATACTGTAGCTTGGGAATATGTGATATTAACTCAGTTGAGCCCTAGCCTTGAGGGGGTATATGTGTACTGTGGTAAAGAAATTGGAAATAAATGAAAATGTACTGCTCTAATACCTATTTTTAAAAATGCAAAAGGCACTCAGTTTCGTGTCAATTACTTTCATTTGCTGATGCCCTTGAGAACAACAAACCTGAGGTTCAGATATGGAGGCAAACCTAAATAAAACCCCAGCCCCATTTTCTACTTATTTTTGCTTCTTCCAACAGTGTTTACAACAAATATGCAGATATGTTGATTTAGGGTCAATAGAATTACCTCCCCATCTTACTAGCTGGGTAATTAATGACTGATCTTTTTTTGTATCTTTTGTTTTTGTTGGATCACAAAAAAGTCTCTGCTGTATGATTTATTAGTTTCAATTCCAGGCTCCTAGGTTGATCTTCAATTCTGCTCCTGAAATTTTGCATCTTACAACATCCTTTACAGCAAACCTTTGATCAGCATGGGACCTCACTTCCTATTCTATTTGCCTTATCCATTTCCAGATGGCTAGAAGACATTTTAACTCATGATAAAGATCCACATCTTCAACAACAGATCTAACTTTCCATAGAAGGCTCCTTTGTGAAATCAGCATGACATCTGAAGCAGAAATATATCATATCCTCCCACAGAACTGTGACACATGTGACCAAGCAACATCAGAGTGTGGTCATAATGTCAAAAGTTATTAAAGAGGAAGAAGAGATAAGCTGCAGGAGTTTACTTTTGCCTGGGCTCAGTGGGAAGGGCAAGATTCCACTCTTCTCTCTTTTTTCCCCCTGCTGAACTAATTGGGTGCAAACTACCTTTGCATTTTGAACTCAGTTTGCAAGCCACTGAAGTAATCTAATGTGAAAGAGGGAAAGTTTTAGGAGGAAACTGGGACATTTTTAAAGCAGCTGGAAAATATACAAAAAAAGAGCATTGATTGAGTCTGTACCTGCCAAATTGATCCAGTTGGAGAGTATGGCCCTTTCCACACGCGGGGCGGTGAAACGGGGTGGCGCACGCGGGGGCGGAGTTTACCTGGAAGCGGGTTGCTCCCTCCCCGCGGTGAGAGCGCGTTTGCTGCTCTACACGGTGGTGAATTTCGGCGGTGTCCGGCGGCACCCAAAATGGCGGCTGCCAGCTTCTGGCAGTGCTCCACCAATCAGGGCAGCGCACCAGCCAGAAGTCCACCCCTGGGCAGCTCTACAGAGATGCGCTAGTGCATCCCTGCAGTTCTAAATGGGGCGCTGCGACGGAGTAGTGCGCGCAAGTTTCATAAAAACCACTTGAAAAGTGTTTTTTATAAAACACGCAGCGCCACCCCCGCAGCTGCGCAAGGGCGATTTGAGGTGTAGAACCTCCCCTTTGCAAACCGCCCTAACGCGCCTCGCGGTGTAGAAGACCTCCTGGTGAGTTTGCCTCAGAGCGGGCAATATGCCCATGTGGAAAAGGCCTATGATATATATTCAATAATAATTTTAGTGATCATCGTACTTTTTCCACCTACCATCAAATTTTTTTTCAAAGTCTGTTTTATTTGAAATTCTCTTATTTTTTAGAATCTGTGTATGTGTGTGTGTGTGTG